>PVLC010004795.1:13492-73377 GCA_004027655.1 Graphiurus murinus | reverse complement strand
CATTACAGATTGGTAAAGATCTGCTTCCTTTTTATCTGTACAAATTGAAACAGAAGCATTAGGGCTTGATCAAAGCTAATTTCCCTTAAATTGAAAGACATCAGACACGGCTGTACCCTCCCCTCTGATTCCATTTTCTCTCCTAGAAATAAAGGCAGAAGTATAAGTGCCTTATTTAAGTAGAGTTATACATAACAGTATTTTGGTCAACAATAGACCACATAGGCAACCATGATCCCATAAGATTAGTTCACCTAATAACATCATAGCCGCCTCCGTCTGTGTAAGTACACTATGATGTTCACACAACATCCAAACACCCAACAATATAATTCACAGAATGTATCCGTTGTTCAGCGATGCATGACGGTACTTAGTTAGCCCAACACTAAAAAATACAATAAGAAAACAGTAAGAAATGTGGGTTCCAGTCTAAGAATTTAGGCCGTGTGACCGAGCTTCAAGTGAAATACAACCAAATCATTTGTTAGCAGCTTGAGCAACTAAGGAACCTTCTTGATCCCTTGTTCTCTCCCCAGACCTCAAAAGCAAAGAGCATGATGATAGTGAAGTAAGGGAGGGAGCCAAGGTGCTGTGATGCTGGAAATACCTGGAGATCGGCAGTGTTTTCAGCTGGTTTGAAAAGAAAGGCAGAGGAGCAAAACAAAGAGTGAAATGACCCTCAAGTGACCATGCTCTGCGGCCGCACACAGCACGTTTGGGGAGAGCAATCAGGGACGGAAGAAATGGACTTAGGGCATGATACTTCAAAAAAAAAAATTTTTTTTTTTTTTAAGACAGAGTCTTGCTACATTTCCCAAGCTGGCCTTGAACTCCGGGCTCAAGTGCCCCTCCTGCCTCAGCCTCCCAAGTAGTTAGAACTACAAGTACAGACAACTGCATTCATATTTTGAATCTTACACCCAGTGATGTGGAGTTGACAGGGTTCACACCTGTCAATTGTACACCTGTAAGAGAGTTCTTATAATGTGAAGCAGGGCTGGGAACAGTGGCACGCATCTGTACTCTCAGTACTTGGGAGGCTGAGACAGGAGGAACTTAGGTTCAAGGCCAGCCTCAGCAACTTAGTATGATCCTCAGCAATTTACTGAGGACTTGCTTCAAAATAAAAAGGGCTGGAGGTGTACTTCAGAGGTAGAATGCCCCTGGGTTCAATCCCCAGTACCGATGATGATGATGATGATGATGATGATGGTGACGTAAAGTGTATTTTCTGTTGGTCATGGGTCAAAAATCATCACAGTACAAAGAGATTAAAAAGACGCTACATCTTTTTGTCTACAAACCACTATGGGGAGACAGAAAGGGGGAATGTTCCTTTATGTCTTTCTTCCCCCGTGCAATTCAAAATACAAGATGGTAGAATAATAAAAATCAAATGTGCCATAATGGGGGGGAAGCAATTCCACTATAAATAAGCTTTATTACTCCATCTGAGAAAGAAAAAAGGGAGTTGGATAGCACATGCCTCTTCCCTTTCAAAACCAAACCACAATCAAAGGCAAGCAGGCTCAAAACACAACAGAGATAAAAACTGGAATTCGCAGCTGTGGTCCTGAGGCACGTGGGGTGGGTGGTCAGCAGTCCACACAGTGTGTGCCCAGAGCAGGTGCTTATGAGAAAGAGGCTTGTGGGCCTCCCGGAGGCCCCCCAACACTGCACTGCTGCATGGGGCGGGGGTGGGGGGGACCAGCAGTCGGGGGCTGAGCTCAGACCCGGCCCAGAGGAGCAGAGCTGAGCCATCTGCGGCCAGAGTGCAACGGAGCCCTGTGGGTCCCAAGGTGGGTCTGCTCCTCTTCCCCACTCCTGGGCCCTTGGGAGACACGGGAGGCTGCTTCCTGACAAAGTTCTAGAGCGTGTGCCCACCCCACACAAGTGCCTGTCTGAGGTTTCCTGTGCCTTGGGGCAGGGCGGCCACAACCTCACTCGGCCTCTGGCTGTGTCGCCCAAGTCGCTGCTGTGGTCACTGGGCCTCTCTCTCAGGGTCCACTTATTCCATTCATGCCTGGCATCCTGGAAACGGCTGGGCATGGTCCAAAGGGCAGCCCCTGTGGTGGCCAGCCATCTCCTAGACTGTCGGTCCTCGCAGCTCTGTGACACCCCTGCCATCAAGTCCTCCAGCCCAAGGCCTGGCTCTGCTCAAATCTTCACTCCAGGCCTTCTGGGGCTCCTGCTGCCACCCCTGGGGAGTGTCACCATCAGGGAGGAGTTCCGTACCCCCACCGACGGCTTCTGCAGTTCCCAGCCATTCTCTGCCTCAGTCCTTTGCCCCAAGGAGCACCAGGCCCACTTCAGCCAGTTTCTCCCACAGTGTGCCTGGACCTCGCCTTCCCCCTCGATTCCTCCAACCCTGAGATCTTCTCCTCCGGGGTGACATGGGCATCCACCAGGGTTCTCTGTTCAGAATCCTAATCACAGTAGCAGTCAGAAAGGCCCAAGGCCGCTTCCATTCTAGTGGCCCGGGCGCCGCCCCTGCCCACACCTTGCTCTCAGCTGTCAAGGCTAGAAAAAGTCCAATTACCTCCTGCTCACCAAGGTCACCTATTATGTGAGAGCCACTGCATCCTCCTCCTTTAGGAAACAGCTGCATACTGTGCTCAGCAGGTATAGATAAGAATCTGTGTTGAACTCCTATGGCCCTAGGGATTCTTCTCCTTTCTGTCACTGTTTCAAGCTTCAAAAGTTAAACATACGAGTCTTATACAAATACAAAACAAATATTCAACTCATTAAAGCACTAGGATGAGTCAGCCTTGATGGCACACACCTGTAATCCCAATCCTTGAGAGGCTGAGACAGGAGGCTCCCAGGTTTGAGGCCAGCCTCAGCAACTTAGTGAAACCCTGTTTCAAAGCAAAAAATTAAAACAAAGAGAGGGGGTGGGCTGGGGTTGTAACTTGAAGGTAGAATACTCCTGGGTTAAATTTCCGGTAATAGCAACAACAATCAAAAAAGCAGTAGGAGAGTAAAGAAGCTCAAGGAGCATTTGTGGAATTTTACCATTATTTAAGAACAGGACAGGTTAGAATGACAGGTAAGAAGCTGGTTAATGCCCTCTATGGGACTGAGACCATACCCCTGTTGGTTGTCTTTGCTAAGGGACAGAAATGGACATGTTAGCAGGTCTGTTTGCTGTGTCTGGGTGTATCAACTGGTAAATAGTAAAGTCAAACAGGTATATTCTCAAGAATGAAATTATCCTTGGTGATTCAGCACGACCTCGAGAAGATATGTCACTTTGTCTTATTTCTAAGTTTCAGATATGTTTTCTTAACACTCCAAGGGAGGGAGGGAGGGAGGGAGAGAGAGAGAGAGAGAGAGAGAGAGAGAGAGAGAGAGAGAGAGAGAGAGAGAGACTGACTAAAGCAGTTATCTCAAGATCTCCAACTTTATTCCTTCCTGAACTTATAAAAAAGAAAGAAAAAAGAGAACACTCAGAGCATCACTCACGCCCCACGGGGCTCCGGATGACCAAAGGGCAATTGTCACTGGCAGGACCTCACAGAGGGTCTGGGTAGGCGTGTCCTGGAGGCCCTCCACCACACAGATGGAGGCCAGTCCCCGCCAAGAACACAGACACGCGGAGCTCCAGCACCGGTCATTCAGGAGTGGAGTAGGTGGATTCATACTCTTATCCAGACCTGATAGGCTCGGAACTTCAAGGAACCTTCTGCCAGCCTGCTCCGGAGGTATCCCTTGGATCTTCTCTGACAGATGGCGCCTCCTATAGCTAGTCCTCCCAGGACTGAGAGAGCCCACTGTGTGCGCATGCCAGGGTCGTACCAGCCTCCCTGGCTAGGAGTTCTTCTTTGAGCTCTTGATCAATTTCTTCTTGCTCTGTCCCTTGTGAAAATGGTTAACAACTGATCAGTGTCTTCATCTAAAATCCTTTACTTACTTAAAGAGAATTTTTGAGCCATCATTTCTGTTAGATGAAATAATCCCAACTGTTATCACCCTAATTTTATTACTACTTGTGCTTTGCAGAGAATCTCTTGGGTCCCTCCTATGACCAGAACGAGTATAATAAGACCCCAGGGACAAGGACTTCACAAGCCAGGCCTGCTGTCTTCCAAATCACATTAGCTTTCTCCGAATAAAAGCCCAGCGTCACTCCCATGTTTGCAGCGGAGGAAGGTTTGTAGTGGTGACCCTGAGGTTGTTTCTCATAGGATTTTGTTTGCTCCGTCCTTCTTCATTATTATTGAAAAAATTTTCCAATGTGTTTTTAGCACATGGTCATTGTTTTTAAGAATTAGAAATTGTAGCCAACAAAAGAAAAAAATAAAAAATACCCATTATCACACTCCTCAGGGGTAACACTCATATGTTAGTGTTTGGTATTTTGGTCTTTTCTCCTGATGATGATGATGATGATGATGAATATTATTACTATTAAGCCAGGCACACACTTGTAATCCCAATACTTGGGAGGCTGAGACTGGAGGATCCAGGTTTGCAGTCAGCCTCAGCTACTTAGTGAGGCCCTCTGCAACTTAGTGAGACCCTATTTCAAAATAAAGAATAAAAAATGGGGCTAGGAGTGTAGCTCGGAGGTTGAATGCCCCTGGGTTCAATCCCCAGTACCACAACATATATATATATATATATATATATATATATATATATATATATATATATATATATATATATATATATTTGGAGATCAGACCATATCATAATATTGTGTATGCTCCCTTTTTCACACAATAACAGGAAACATGGGTGGGCACCCAGGGGTCCCATACTCTGCTCCTGCCCCGGACAGCCTCACCCTTCATAGCATTTGACTGCCACCATCCCTTTGAGTCCCGTTCAACATGATGGCAGCTCCTAGTCTCAGAAGCAGCCTTTGTAGCAGTTCAGATGGGTGTAGGAGGCAGCATGGAATGGATCTACCAACTGTGATTTATTTGTCCAGAAGAGAAGCTCCTTGGGTCAGTGGGAGAACACAATGGCAAGGCCTTAAATGTGCTTGGTGGCACTTGGTTACATCAGCCCCAGGAAGTGTTAAAGTCCACGGGAGAAAAGGTGCGGCTGAACCCTGGTGGTGGCAGTTGAAGTAAGGAAGAGGAGTTGGATTCCGGATATGTTTTGAAGATGAGACATCAGGATCTGCCCAGAGGACCAGATGGAAAGGAAAGAGTCCAGGAGGAAAGCAAGGAGTGCAGGAGGATTCCAAGACTCTTGGCTGGAGCCAACGGGAAGCAGGAGGACTCTTGGAGGATCAGCCTGGGGAGGAGGCAGGAGCGCACGTTGTGGAAGGGCGAAGCTGAGATGCCTGTCAGGCTTCCAAGGGAAAATGCACACGGGCTTTTGACACCTTGGGGAGCCCAGGGAGAAATCCAGGCTGAAGAAAAAAACTGGAGAGTCTCCGAATATACATAAACCAGAGGCTGGGCATGGTGGCACTTGTAATCCCAGTACATGGGAGGCTAAGATAGGAGGATCCCAGGTTTGAGACCAGACTCAGCAATTTAGCAAGACCCTCAGGAACTTAGCAAGACCCTGTTTCAAAATAAAAGGGCTGGAAGCATAGCTCAAAGGTAGAATGCCCTTGGGTTCAATTCCCAGTATTGGGGGGGGGGAGCCAGGGACAGAGGCTGAGTAAAACCCCCAGGGAAGTAAGAGTGCTGAGAATGGGATTCTCCAACACTAAGAAACAACGAGGAATCAGGAAAAGGAGCCCAGAATCCAAGGGAGCAGGGTCTGGCTGCCTTCAACACCAAGCCAAGGAGGAACTTGGGGACGGGGGATCGGGGGAGACAGCACCGGGGTTAAATGCTGCTGATGGCAGAGTAGAAGAAGGGTCAGGATGCAGGCAGCAATGGGCTTGGAGACCTTGACACAAGCCAGCAGGGTAGGGGTGAAAGCCTGAGGTGGGTGAGCTCCCGGGAGCACTGGGCATACACTCCAGAAGCAAAGGATGGGCTTCTGTGTAGCTGGTACTCATTAAGGAGACCTGAGCAGAGAGAACGTAAGTAACCAGAGATAACATAGAGGATATGACAAGGAGCACAGAGAAGTCTTTTGAGGAGCGTCCCCCCCACACACACACACCAGGAAGAATTAATGAATGACTTAATGAATGACCAGAAGATGGGGAGTTTGATGATGCTGGAGGGCAGGGCATTGGCTGGAGCGATTCCCGCAACAGATACAAGGGACAGAACCCTGGGCATCGGGGAGGTGAGCCCCCGGAGCATCGAGAGTTCACCCAGGAGAGGAAACGGAGACTGCAGTTACAGATACAAGGGCAGCAGGCGTGGTCTGCGCATTTGTGGAACTTTTCTTCTGATTGAATTCATGTTTTTTTTTTTTTTTCTTCAGTCAAAGAAAGAGTGAGGTCATTAGCTGAGGGCGAAATGGGGGCTGAAAGGGACGGGAAGATGGAAGAGAGAGAAAAGAAGGAGCTATATCCCTGAGAAGCTGGAGAAAGGATGGACTAGGGAAGCATCGTCGTGCCAGGGAGCATGAAGGGCCAGTTGATAGCGGTCAGAGCTGTCCATGGAGATGGGCTTTTCTCCAGCCACAGTGAGCGGCGCAGGCGCAGCCGCAGGGAGCGTTCAAGAATAATCAACAAGAGAGAGTCGAGCAGTCGTCGTCACTGACTTGGAATTTAAGCAGGGGAGGGCGGGAAGCAGAGACAGGATGAAAGGTTGGGAGGATTGGCAGGTCTCCATGGGGTTAGGAGAGTGGGTTGTTGGTGCTGGGGTACCAAAGGGAGTGAATTGGAGGGGGAGGACTGGGATGCTTGAAATCGAGGTTGTGGATAATGTAGTGATTATAAGCAAGGCTCAGGTGACTGCGGTCAGATAGACAGCAGGATGCAGGAGGGGAGTTTAGGTAGCTAAGAGTTCAGGGTATTGGAAAGGGTCATCCAAGTGGATAGCTGAAATCACCCAGAGTCAGGCAGGAGTTTGGATTGGAAAGAGTAACAGCGGGCCAGGAGGTGAAGTCTTCAAGTTATGAGAGGGGGTGGCCTGGGGTCCTCAGATGATGATCGTGCCCCACGGTGCAGCCTGATGGTGGGACGGGCGTGCAGGCCTGGGCGTCTTAGAATGGCGAGAGGGGTAATGGTCTGCATGAGGCATAGGATCAAGGAGGGTGCCTGCCCTACCTTGGGAAAAGGGTCCTAGGAAAGAAAACAACCACTACTGAGAGAGCTACAGGGGAAGCAGGGGCCTGAAATTCCAGCTTCAGTTGGGACAACAAGAAAAAGAATGTGAGGCTGAGACCGGAGGATCCGGGTTCGCGGCCAGCCTCAGCTACCTAGTGAGGCACTCCGCAACTTAGTGAGACTCGGTTTCAAAATAAAGAATAAAAAATAGGGCTGGGGGTATAGCTCGGAGGTAGAATGCCCCTGAGTTCAATCCCCAGTACCGCAAAAAAAAAAAAAAAGAATGTGTTTATGGAAGAGGTTGAGGAGACCAGAACTGTGGCTGCTGGGGACACATATAATAGGTTTTAGGACTGGAGATGGAGACGGGTCAAGGATGGAACGTGCCAAGCTGAGTAGGCACGTGGGTGCTGAGGTGGGTGGGGGATAATCTGTAAATCCTGGGATTCTCACGGTGACCCTTGTCAACGGAATGAAGGGCAAGTCAAGTGCCTGTAATCTCAGATACTCAGGAGGCTGAGGCAAGAGGATCGCAAGTTCCACGATAGTCTCGGCAACTTAGCAAGACTCCATTTAATGGTAGCATGCCCCTGGTTTCAATCCCCAGTGTTACACACACAAAAGGGACAAAGGGTGCTGTTTTACGACTCCCAAAGTTCTCAAGACAGATAGGGAAGCCAAGCTGTAGGTAGGTAGATGGGGTATCAGGGTAGCCACGAATGAAAAGGGGTGTTTCCAGAAACACGTAGAACTTGGGGCCCCCTCCTCAGCGGTGAGGAGAGGCAGGGTTGTAGTCTTAAACCCTCTTCCAAACTCCACTTGGATATTAAGCATTGCCTTTCTGTTTTCTTAAATTGGAAAAATGACAGATAATCCAGGAAGGAAATCAGCAAAGTATATAAACAAGCAATTAACAGAAGGGAAAAAACAGAATCACTGTTACCATGAAAATAAGTTCATGCTTAGTAGTAGAGGAAACATAAGTTTAAAAAGAGACACTTCTTGACACTCAAATACTGGCAAAGTTTTTAAAAACATAATACCACGAATTTGGAGGTGGTTAGAAACAGGAAGGAACTCTCAAATGTTGCTGTGGGTGTGTAAATCAACGCGATGATGTTGGAGAGAAGTTTGTCAATAACTACTTAAAATGAAAATGAAAACAGCCGATGAGTCAGCACTTCAACCTCTACTGAGAACCTGCGTGTAGGTCCTCGGCGCTATCTACCAGTGAGTTCACTACAGCCTCACAGGAAACACTGTCCAATGGGGCATGCCGTTAATAGGCAAGTGGACCAACTGTGATATAAAACCAGTGATCTACGTCTACAAGTGTCCACAGGATAGACCTCAAAAGGATAATGAATGTTGAATGAAAACAGAGCATGTTTCTGAAGGCTACCTACCATGAATCTATTTAGATAGACCTCAAAAGGATAATGAATGTTGAATGAAAGCAGAGCATATTTCGGAAGGCTACCTACCATGAATCTATTTAGTGATTTAAAATCCATAAAGCAATATTATGAATTGTATACATACATGCAAAAAATGTACATTAATATTCATGTTTTACCATTTCATATATATATGAAAGTATGTACATGTGAAACAAACAGATAAAAAATGATACTGACCTTAGAATGATGATTATCTATCAGGAAGAAGTAAGGAATAGGATGAGAGGGGTACAAAGGATTTCAATTATAGCAACCATTTTTTTATTTTTTAAATACTTTTATTGATGCATTGTAATCTCACTTCATTATGTAGCTCATATTCTTTGTTTCATTAAAATAAAAGATCTGAAACATAAACAGCAAAAATACAGGATCTGAGCCGGGCGTGGTGGCGCACGCTTGTAATCCCAGCATTCGGGAGGCTGAGACCGGAGGATCCGGGTTCGCGGCCAGCCTCAGCTACCTAGTGAGGCACTCCGCAACTTAGTGAGACTTGGTTTCAAAATAAAGAATAAAAAAATAGGGCTGGGGGTATAGCTCGAAGGTAGAATGCCCCTGAGTTCAATCCCCAGTTCCGCAAAAAAAAAAAAAAAAAAAAAAAAATACAGGATCTGTTCAAGGGGAGTGGAAGGACCTTACATTTGTTGTCTTTAGTACTTTGAGGCATGTTTAAATGTTGTAAAAGTTAGAGTACCTCTGGTTCCTCAATCCATGTGCGAGTTTCAAAAAAGAACACGAAGTGTGACCCGTGCTGCAAGGCGGGGACGGTCACTGTCAGAGCAGTACATGTCACCAAAGACAGACTGAACCAAACCATGTCATTAGGCATAAGGAAGCACTGAGCAGAGGGCACCCTCCTTAGCATTTTACTTAAATAACTTATTCAGTATTGTTATATTTAGACCTGCTAAGAGGTACATTGAAGAGGAATACACTTTTAAAATGTTTTAGCTGCTAACTTTATAAAATTCCTCGTGATTGGGCTATGTGAACAACACACGACGGTCGCTATAATCAGGAGGGATCTTATTTGGAGAGTAGCTGAAAACCCCCCGGAGCTGTGGCACATCTTGAGAGTGGAGTTGCTCTACTACTCATCAAATTATCGTTTGTCACGGGCTTTATTCATTAAATGCCACCAAACGTCCCTGCCTCTGAGGCTGGAAGATAAATGCAGTGCTGTTTCCTGGCTCTTCTTATCACAATTCTTGCTTTCTGGCCCCCCACCTCACCAAACCCCTCTGCCGAGGGAACTTCCAAGGGTTATTTCAAAGAGAAGGTGCCTGCCTCCCTGGAGGATGGAAGCGAGAATGCATGGTTTCAGAGAAGCAGCAGGATGGACAGACAGACAAGCAGAATTAGAACAGCGGTAGGGATGAAAACCTCCTTTATCATCGGTGAAAGTTGGGGAATTATAGAGAGATGTCAGTAGAAAACAAAGCACAAATCCTGGAGTCAAATACAGTCCACGCTTGTTATTTGCAGTAGTTGTGTTCCATAAAGCCATCGTGAACACTGAATTTGAGAAGATCGAATCATTGGTCCTACGGGGAAAACAGGGGTAGGTTAGCTTCTGGTCACCGTGCTCACGTCAACCCATCAATAAATACTCGACCCTGTTTTGTGTGTTTCTTTTAGAGACATCTTATTTACTATATACCATGGATTCAGGAATGTTGAACTCAAGGCCAGCCTCACTGTAACTCTTGCCTGAGCAAAGCTGATGGAGCATGTATTTTCTGCCTAAGTCACCTCACAGCCGTCCTGAGCTCAGAGCACCAGACTGCTCTAGGAGACCATTTTAAACAGGGAAGTGGAAATGCAAAATCCATGGCACTAAATACATAGGGGGAGAGGGGGAAATACACTTGTTTACTTATGATTTCTGAAATAAGAAGGCAGAACCTAGCTCTGTTCGACTTTGGCTGGGAACAGACTTGGTGGTGACTTCAAATATTTTTTGCCACTTTTCACACCTGTGAGTGACTACAAAAATAAAGCCACGAATATTTATTTAGGGCTACAAATGAATTTTAATGAGCAGTCAAAATTGCAACTCTAGAACCTGCCAATAATGTGGATTGACTGTACTGATCAATGGAACTTGAAAGCTCAGTCAGGAATAATATCTAGTCTCCCACAAAAAGGTGTTTCCATTTTGGAATCCATTTGGGCAAAAGGGATGACAGCCAAGTCCCAGCACTTAGCTCAATAGGAGCTTTATGGGGAAAATGGAGTCTCCCACTTATGTGGAACAAAGAAGTCAAGAGTCCATTTTGCATAACCCTTACTTCTGTCGATGTTTGCAGAACAATGCATCTTTGTCTTCTTCACTCCCAGCGGCCCAGTCTCAGGGAGAATCTCGGGGTAATGTGACAGGACCGGTGGTCCTGGGGTAGGGGTTTGTATGCAATGCCCAGACACCAATTCTGTCTCCACTCAGCAACCTGAAGAACTGGAGCACTTCGGAGAGGAGGGGTAGTGCCGGGGAATCTGACTCCTAGTGTCCCCGGGTTGCAGGGGAGCCAGGAGTGAGCGAGGTTCTTTGGATATTGCTGCTGTCACTATAAACTTGAGAGGTTGGTTTTGGGGGTTGTGGTGTGGCTCTCCAAACACTAGTCACCACACCACTCATGGGCTTCTTGGTTGCAACACTTTTCCTCCTGTGGACTAGCACAATGCCTCTTGCCTGTATTTGGCTCCAAGTTCACGTCCGTTAAAGCTTCATTTTTCAGGGTACAACAAATGCTGGCAATCCGAGCACGGTAAATGACTGTACTGACCTCTGCAGCTCTCTTTGCTGTGTTCTTATGATCAAGTACAGTGCCTATTCTGTTTAGAATTAGAGCAACAGGCCCCCTGGCAGGCTATGAAGACAACAGCTGCTTATCAGAAGATGAAAAGTGTGCAAGGAATAAGTCTCTTAACCCTTCCCCGCCTCCCTGTCCTAACTCCTTACCAAGCTCCCAAACCCTATACAGAATAGCCCCTCAGGACACCAGGCAGGCAGGGACCGGAGGGCTCTCCAAGGCCATCTGGTTCACTGGCCACATTTCCCATCCAAGGACACTGAAGCTAAGGGAAGAAACTGTCCTTGGTCAAGTGGCTGGTGAGTGGCAAAGCCAAGGCCTGGGGGCAGGTCTCTGACCCATGCAGAGTTGTATGCTCTTTCCACTAGTGAATTTCTTCAAGGTGACCAAGGATCCTATAAATCTCTCTGGAGACCTCACCAACACTCTACTTGCCAGTTGCAAGGTGTGGGAAGACAGAGCAGGGATTGGCTGGTGGCATTACAAGGCCACGCCAAGTGCAGTACCTTCTCAGCTGAGCCTCTTAATGCAAATGGCAATAGCCCAGACCAAGCACAGAATGATGTGTACTTCTCAAGGGCTCCCACACACATTTCAAAGCACACTCTGTTCAGTGGGGGCTCACTCAGCAGGCACGTCCACTCAGACCGCCAGCCCACCTGTGGACCTCTGAAAACCGCATCTCAGCTTTCTGCTTACATTTCCACGCTCAATCTATAGAGCCACTTCCTTTCTCACAAGTAAGCAGGCAGCATAGGGTTGCTCAATTAGGAGATGTTTATCTTATACCAAGTTAACGTGCACAGGATTCAACCTGGGCTCTTTGCAATGATCCTTCAAGAAGCCCTCAGCAGCTAGAGGGACCTGGACCCCAGCTGGCTTCCCGGTTTCCTGTCCCATGGCGGCCGGTGGCTGACACTCCAAGCTCTTCCCTACCATCATGCCCCGCTCGCTGGCTCCAGGAGCTCCGGAAACACACTGGCCTTGCCACCTCCTGGTCCCCACACCAACCAGCGCCACACTAGCTGCTCCCCTGCCGGCTGAAACGCCAGCTCTGCTGGCAAACGTCCCGGCCCCACTCCCATTCCAAGTACTAATGAATCGGTTCTCTTCCCCTCCCCAGCCCGTTTCCATAGCACTCAGTCTGAATCCCGACTGCTTTTTTTTCGGCCTGTGTTTTAGGTAGCTGAACGTTTCCACCTCCCCCACCTGTGAGTGCCTGGAGGTGGTCAGGGCACTGCCCGTCGTGTCTCTGTATCCTGCCCAAGCAGCACCTGCTGCCAGTTTCTTTAAATATACCCCTGGGGCAATGTGCAGGGAAGAAAGCTTTGTGGGAAATGGTGCAGCAGAGAGAATTGTGCAGTAAGGAGGCCTGAGTTCAGGGTGGACTATCCCTTTACCCTCCTCCAGTCTCCATGAGGCAGGCCCACGTGCTTTACACACAAGGCCTCAGAGGCTTAAAGAAACTAGCTCATCTAAAGCCAAGAAAGGAGGACTTGGGATTGGGGGGCTGGTTCCAAAGGCCACTTTTGTCCTGCTACACGGAGGTAGACACTACAGCCTTGCGACCCAGGCAGTGGTGCAAGTGACCTGCTCCCCGGGCGTGTCCTGTCTCCCGCCTGGGCCCCGGGCACTGGCTCCATCTTTGTTACTGTGGGAGGGGCTCCGGTGGAGCTGGGACTTGGTGGGAATGGTTTCCATTTCAGGTCTTCAAAGGGCAACCCCGAGAACAGGAGAAAATGTTTGTTTCCTAGAACTCAGGCCTCAGCAGCTTAGCAAGATCCTCAGCAACTGAGCAATAATCTACTTCAAAATAAAAAATAAAATAGGGCTCGGTGTGTAGCTCAGAGGTAGACTGCCCCTGAGTTCAATCCCAAGCACCACAAATATCTGAAAGGCTGGTTTAAGCTCCACGGTCCTTCCTTGTATGTTCCAGGGTCCAGGGTTTACTGAATGACTTAGAGATGTCACAGGAGCAGCTTCCCTGGGGCAGACCTCAGGGACCAGTTTCTTGGGTCAGATCAAACAAAGATCGATCTGGGGGGATATGAAATGTCCCTCATGTGTTAGCAATGCAGAAATGTGCAGAGGCAAAATAACTGAACCAGAGCTCTAACATCGTCAGTGGGCAAATCCATTCATGCGTTAGTAATCTGCAAACACTTACTGGGTGGTAACTGTAGGCAGGCAGGGAATGGCTGCAGGAGGTAGGTGATTGGGGCTGGCCTTGGAGACTATACCGGTCCCTGGCCCCTCCCAGTCTCTCTTCTGCTGCCTGGTTCCCATGAGCTGAGCAGCTGTCCTCCGCCATGCGCTGCTGTCATGTTTCTGCCTTGAAGCCAGAAGCCCATGGACTGAACCTCGGAACTGTGAGCCCAATAAACCTTTCCTCCTCTAAGTTGTTTTGTCCGGTATCCTGGTCACAGCAATGAGAAGTGAACACAAGCACTTCTCCGTCTGGCACCACACGTGTTTCGTCTTGCCTTCCTAGCTGTCAGCTTCCCGTCCCTGTCCTGGCTCACTGCTATACTTCAACGTTTTGCTCATCATTCAATAAAGGACTGGGCTGATACAAGAGCCCCTTGAGCTACCACCAGCCTGGGCAGGAAGACAGGACACGTGGCTGATAGCAAATACCCAGACTGGAAATCACCTGCATAGGTGCCCCGCTCCAACACAAGCATGTGACGCCGGAGGCTACGATAAGCTCCTGAGGGTCCGGCTATGAGTCGGCGCTCAGAGCTGAGGGACAGTGGCTTCACTTTAGAGCTTCCAAGGAGAGAAGTGGCACAGCGCACAGCTGTCCTACTTAGCCAGCCTCTTTCCCAGCACTAACTGTGCCACGGGATTCTGAATGCTGTGTGGGCCGGAATGCCCAATGGCATCACTTGCCTTCTCAGGTACCCGCAAGTGCAGAAAAACAAAGCGGCAGCCCTACACTCGGCCCCGAGACAGACGCTACCACCTGAGTGGCAACAGTCACCCCAGATGCCCGCTGCCTCGTCCGACCTGAAGGAGGAGACACTTCAGTGTTACGGGATGGGCAGGACAGAGCCCCAGTTCAAGGTCTCACATGTCACTTGTAGCTATGGGGTCAAGGTCCAAGCTGAGTGCTAAAACAATGTATACCTCAAGGAGCTCCGAGGACTCGAGGTTACGGACGGTCCATGCACGGTGAAGCACAGAGCGTGCAGTGTGTGCTTCGACTTCAAGAAAGGTAGAAAACGCACCTGGGACAGCACCCCAGGGAAAGCCACCAAGACACAAACTTCCTGGTGGTCGAGTTTGTGCTCTGCTGAGCTCTGGTCAAGCGTCTCAGGAAATTCCTAATGAAACAGGAAGTAGCATCTCTTCCCAGATAATTCTATCCTGTCCTTTTATTTCCAGTCTACAGTTCTTAATGACCCTCTTTACTCAATTATTGCTCTTCAAAGAGATTTTGCATCGCTTCTGCCTCTGGAGGCAGTCGAAGCTGGACGCTGGCGGGTTGTTTGTGCTCTCAAGAATAAGCCAAGTGACAAAGCAGATGGCCCAGTGCAGAGACGGCTATGCAGAGGGAGCGAGCCCTGGACCAGACCAGACGGTCCTCCTGGCCTCAGAGCACCACCTCTGTCCTTCAGACTCGCCCCTTCCTGCTCTAGGACAGGTAGTATAAATCAACATTTCCCGGGACTCTCGGTGACTGGTGCTTCTCCCAACACTTTGCCCCCAGCGGCTGTTACCTGTGATGACGACAGGCCCTGTGCGGGCGCTGTGTGGAAAGGTGGAAGGGCTGCACAAGTCTTTCCAAATCACCGAGCCCAGTCCTGGGGCGTCCGGGGGTGAGATGTGTGTGACCATTCCAGGAGAAAAGCCTCCTCCTCGTCCTCACGAGTCACCCACTGCCCGGCCACTTCCTCAAGGAGCCTGCGCAGGGCTGCGGGGGAGTGGGGACAGGCCCAGTGGCAAAGAGATGACAGGAGGAGCCCAACCCCGAACGCACCCTCTACAAGGAGGAGCACCCACGTGGAAGGAAAAGTTTACCCATTTTGGAGAATCCCAATGGTCTACAAACAGCCTCGCCCCAGTCCCCGACCCTCGGCACCCCCTCACGCTGCGGCCTCTGCAGTGAGGCTGAGCCTCGAGGCCTCGGCAGTGCCCTGTGCTGGGGCAGCAAAGAGGCAACACACCTGGCGGAGTGGGCAAAGTGTTTATTATCTGATCAAAAGTTGCCCACGTGATACAGAGGTCTTTGATCTTTATTATTGCATGGTTACACAGTCTGAATGACTAGCTCACAATCCAAGGCAGTTCTGTTTTAATCTTCAAAACTATGTTACTATTGCAAGGAGAACAAGCTCACTGACAAGCTGCAGTAATGAAAACGAATGATCTGCTGGAACCACAGACTACAGGGCAGCTCTCAGTGAGCGGTTCTCCGTCTCTCACAGCAGAGGGGATCGAGAGCTAAACCAGGCTAGAAAAAACAAAGGCCCCCGCAGCACACTCTTGATAAGGCCAGCTGGTCACCTACGCATCCCTGGCTCGGGGTGAGGGACCAAATGTGAGGCTAAAGTCTGGTGAGTCTCCTCACTTCTTCCTCCTCTTCGGAGAATATAATTTTTCCTCAAGTGGGACCGGAACAATGCCTTCACACTCTTTCACTTCCTGGGTCAGAGGGTGCTTCACGATGTTCGGTCTAATCACATCAATGTCTCGGGCCAAGTGATCCATGATGCTTTCGACAGTTGTTGTTGGTGCATAAAAATCCACCAAGAAATACCTGCAATACATTACAAATGTGTGAATTCCTGAATTCTGAAATATACCAATTCTACTATTTTGATCAATGTTTTCATTTTACTTGTCCCAGACACATATTAGCTACTCACACACACACATCACCCCCCTTAGTCAAAACAGAAACCGTCAGTCCAGGAGAGTGCAGTGGCATGGCCAACCTCCCTCTCCTATGGCCTTTCCCAAATACTAGAATGCCTGGCCAAATTATGGGGGCAAGGGCAGAATTTTCTAGCCCATAAATAAGACTCAATTTTTTTCCCCCCCAGTACTGGAAATTGAACTCAGGGGCATTCCACCTCCAAGCTATATCTCCAGCCCTATTTTTTATTCTTTATTTTGAAACAGGGTCTCACTAAGTTGCGGAGGGCCTCACTGAGAAGCTGAGGCTGGCCGCTAACCAGGATCCTCTGGTTTCAGCCTCCCACGTACTGGGATTTCAAGCATGTGCCACCATGCCCAGCTTTAAGACTGAATTTTTTTTAAACCATGACCTGATATCTGTTGTGAAAATATCTATGAGGCAGTCTTCTAATTTTCCGAAGGATTATAACAAGTGGCTTAATACACCTAAAAGATACAGTAAGCATCTTCACAAATAAGGGAAAAGATTTCAGAAGGGATGACACCTGTGTAGACTATTCTGTATGTTCAAGAACTGTCAAGGAACAAAAAGAAAGTGTCTTGAACTTGGATGAGAAATGAATGTTCATTCATCGCCACCGATGAAGCTGGAGCCAGTGGGCATCCTGGACAGCTCCCTGGTCTTAAAAGACCCACAGCTTCCTCGGCAGCCCGCTGAGGATGCTTTAAAGAAGCACACCTCTCCTCTAGGTTCTGAAAGTTCAAATCACCCTTGTATTGTTTAATTTGACCCATGCCAGCACAGTATTCCAGAATTCTGCAATGTTCTAGCTGGCCACGTGTTAATTAATATTACCTCCCCTGTCCTAGCCAGACCTTCCCACAACTCCCAGCATACTGCCATGTGAGGCCGGGGTCCTGCAGGCTCCTCAGCTGGAGGTGTTCTTGGCCCAAGTTCCTCCCAGCCCGTCCCTCTCTCCCATCACACCCCTTCCCAACGTCTGTCTCGGAGCCATCTATGTCTCCTAAAGCGGCTCCCTCTCTTGCCCCTGGCCCAGCCTCACTATGCTATCTCCGTCACTCGGTACTTTATTTCTTTCCCAGAGCATTTTCCCACCCTGGCATTGTATACACTAGTTTACTGCCTATCTCATACCACTAAAACGTAACTGCCCTAGGAAGAAGGACTTTATTGCTATTTCCAGCACCCTGAGCAGAGACTGACACAGAGCAGGTCCAAAGTAACTCTGACAGAAGCAGTATCTCCATGAAAGGTAGAATTCTCGTGGAAAGCAGAAAAGATTGCTTCGAAAATGGACAAGTTCAACAAGGAAAGAAGTTACAAGAAAAGGGATGGCATCTTGTGAAATTCTATACAAAGAGAGTTCAAAACTTGTAAGCAATTTTCCTGATTGATCATACACTCTTACCCAAGTTTCGTGGGGAAATTAGTCAAGTAGGAAAAGGACAGGAAAACATTTCAACCAAAAACCCTAACCCAAAGTTCAAGTAGCTATAGTAATATCAGATGAAGTAGCCTTTGGAGCAAAGAAAATTACCAGGGACTCATAATGACTCATAATTCAGAGTAATGGGTTCACCAACAATCACAACATGTATGCACCAGACACCAGAGCTCCAACAGACAGGAGGCAAAAATACACAAAACTGAAGGGAGAAACACAAATCCACAATTACAAACCTGAACACTTTCAACATTCCCCTCTCAGTAATCGAGAGAACTAGTATACAGAAAATCAGCAAATATAGAGAAGAATGAACATCAACATCAACCAAGTGGAAATAACTGACATTCATACCACCCTCCTCACAAAAGCAGAAAACGCATTCTTCTTAAATACACACAAGCCATGTACCAAGGTCAATGATTATTTTCAGAAATAAAACAATCTCAATCTAAAGATGATCAAGTCATAGGAAAGATCTTAGGAAAATGCCCCAAATACTGAAAACTAAATGCACATTTAAATTAACATTGGACCCAATGGGGAAATTACAAAGTACAGTAAATTTAGTGAAAACAGAACCTGTCAAAATTTGGGGGATGCCACTGGAACAGTACAGAGCAAGAAAGGCATAGCTCTAAACACGTATTTAAGTAAGAAGACCCTAAACCAGTGATGTCAGCTTCCACCTTAAGAAACTGGAAAAAGAACAAATTAAGCCCAGTAAGAGAGAGGAAAAGAGGATAGATGGATCAGAGCAGAAATCTCCAAAACAGAACAAAGAACAAGGAACGTCAACAAAACCTAATACTAGTTCACTGAGATCAATAAAATTGATATGTCTCTAGCCAGACAAATCAATAAAAAGAGATAAGACACAAATTACTTTAAATGACGAAGGTAAAACGACTACAGGTTTTTACAAATATTAAAAGGACAAGAGGAAATGTTATGAACAATTTTTACAATTAATTCAACAATTCAGATGATCAAATTCCTTAAAAAAAAACAAAATACCAAAAGCTCACAAAATAAAGTAGATAACTTGAATAGTCCTGCATCTATGAAAGAAATTAAATTTGTAATTCAAAATATTCCCACCAAGGAACGAGAGGCTCAGATAGCTTCACAGGTGAATTATACCAAATGTTACAGAATCTGACAAATTCACCAAGAAAATAGGAAAATACATTTGACATGTTTTATGTGGCCAGCATTACCTTATACCCAAACCAAAGACTTCACAGAATAAGAACAGACCAATATCCCTCATGTCCACAGATAAAAAAAATTCTAAACAAGGGTTTAGCAAATTATTATATAAAAAGGACAATATACCAAGACTAAGCAGGGTATATCCCAAGAATGCAAGATGGACTTGACAAAGGCAGATCAATCGATGTAATTCACCACATTAACAAACTTAAAAAAAATCACTTCAATAAATTCAAATAAAAAGCCTTTTCTAAAATCCTACAGCCATTCCTCATAAAAATTCTCAGAGAAACAGAAAGGAACCTTCCTTAACCTTATGATATCTTTGAAAATCCTATAATTAACTAACATTTCACCAACTGAAGAAAGTCAGATAACCTATGATCAGGAACAAACAAACATGCCCATTGTGGTACCACTTCTATTCATATTACACTGAAGGTCGTGCCAGTGCAATAAGGCAAGAAAAGGGGGGGGGCGGTTGGGGTATACCTCAGAGACAGACTGTCTACCTAGCATGCACGAGGCCCTGAGTTCCATCCACAACAGCACCCCCCCCCAAAAAAAAAAAACAGAAAAAAGGCAATAAGTAAACTGTCTTTATTTACAGATGACATTATTACTGAGAAAATCTTAAGAAATTCTTAAAAAGATACTAGAACTATTGAGTTTAGCAAGATTCCAAGACACAAAATCAACAAACAAAAACCAATTGTATTTTTATATACTAGAAACAAACAGCAGACCTTGGAAATTAACATGAAATGAAATAATGAGGTATAATTCTGACAAGAAGTGTGTAAAATCTGTGCCCTAAAAACTATATAATACTGCTGAAAACAAATTAAAGCAAATCTACGTATTTGGAGAGATATACCTTGTTCATGGTATGAAAAGTCGATGATACCAAGATGAAATCATTCTTGTCAGATCCAGACAAAACTGGAGTCTGGACGGACTGAACACAGAGGGCTCACACCGTCTGCCTGCCTAAGGTAAATACTGTTTCCAGGAATTTCTCAAGTCCGTAAGAGATTCCTCCCTATTCCATGTGTGCTCTAGGAGGTATGTATAGATTTCTGTAACATAACTTATTTTTAGGATTCTTTAAGACTATAACAACTCAGACACAAGATGGTTGTGTGTGTGTGTGTGTGTGTGTGTGTGTGTGTGTGTGTGTGTGTGTGTGTTGTTACTGGGGATTGAACCGGAACCGAGGGGCATTCTATTTCTGAGCTACACTCCCAGCCCTACTTTATTTGTATTTTGAAACAGGGCCTCACTAGGTTGATGAGAGTCCCACTACTTGCTGAGGCTGTCCTCAAACCTGGGATCGTCCTGTCGCAGCCTCAGAAGCACTGGGATCACAGTGTGCGCCATCACGCCCGGCGGACAAGATGTTTTAGACAGAGACATGTGCCCATCAATACCACCTCCAGCAACAATCTGATGCCAACTTCTGTCTCTGGTCTAGAAGATTAATAACCATGTATCCAAGTAGCTTATGTAAGTTGATCCCTTTCTGCCTTTAAAAACTTCCCCTTGCCTCAACTTCCTTGAATGTGCCCATAGTTTACTGAAGCATGCATTGTCCCACTGCAAAATTCTCTTATTCTCAAAGAAATGTCATTATTCTCTGGAGAAACTCTGATTGTTATTTAGATTGACAATGGGTAGGAATGCTCAGGTTTAGATGCCAATTCTCCCCCACACTGATCTACAGATTCAAGAGACTCTCAATCAAAATCCTAACAAACTGTTTCTCAGAGTCATATAGAAACACAAAGGCCAACAGCCAAAACTTTGATAAAGAACAAAGATGAAAGGCCACCACCACCTGATTAAGACTTAAAGTTATGGTAATCAAGACAGTATGCTATTCATGTAAAGATACACATAGATTAAAAGAACAGAGTCCTAAAATAGACCCATATGTTTGCGTAATATCAGTGGCAAAAGGACAATCTTTTCAACAAATGATGTTACAAGACAATTTAATATCCTTTTACAAAAAAGTAAATTTTGCTCCATGCTTGCATCATGTAAGAAAATGAACTCAAAATGGAACATAGATTTAAATGTGAAACATAAGACTATAAAACTAGAAGAAAACACAGGAAAGCCTTTGTGACGCTGGGTTAGGCCACGCATCTTCTGACAAAACACCAAAAGCACAATCTATAAGATAAAAAATTGGATAAATTAGACTTCAATAGTTAAAAATTGCTCTTGGAATACAAAGACAAGTCACAGACTAAGATTTGCCAATTATGTCTGATAAAATGTTAGTATCTAGGATATAAATAACTCTTGAAACTTAAAACAATAACCAACCAACCAAGAAACAAAAAACAATGGGGTAAGATTTGAACAGACATTTCAAAGATGAACAGTGGCAAAAAGTACATTATATTAAAAGATGCTTAATCATTAGTGAAGTGAAAACTAAAAACTAAAATCACAGATACCTGCTAAACTGGCTAAAATTAAAAAGACTAACCATAAAAAGTGTTGGCAAGAATGCAGAGAAACTGAAACTTTCCTACACTGCTAGTGGAAATGCAAATGCCACAACCAACCTGAAAAGACATTTTCTGTTTTCTTAACAAGTTAAACACATGCCTGCCATTATGATCAGGGCATTCTACTTGTAGGTATTTACCCAAGAGACCTTGGAGCACGAGTCCACACAGCAGCATGTGCTTTGCCTTCAACCACCCTAAACTGGAAAGAACATGTACATCATCAAATGTAAACTGATAAGCATATGATGGTATGCAACACAGCGGCAAAACAGTAAACTCTTCATACACAGTTGATGAGTATGAAAATAGTCATGCCAAACAAAGAAATTGGAGTAAAAAGAGTACAAACGGCCTGATTCTATCTATGTGAGACTCTAGAAAACATAAATCTGAAATGAGAGAAAGCAGATCTGTGGCTGCTTGGAGTGGAGGAGGAGAGGAGGGAGGGAGGGAGGGATCACAAAAGGCAGAAGGAGCCAGGAGGACAAATGTTTATTATCGTGACTGCGGTGATTTCATGGGTACATACATAGGTCAAAACTTACTACTTTAGACATATGCAGTTTATTGTATATGAATTATACCACTATAAAGCTGTTGGCTTTTTTAAAAGTCTTTAGGAAGCTGAATGGGCAGGACTCGGTGTGGACCTGATGTGGGTGGGGGAGATAAGGGAGCATTTACAGTTGACTGGAGCTTCCTTGAGAAATGGTGTACATTCCTCCACTACTTTGCTAACTTCTTGAGACAGCAACTTGCTGGCCTGCTTACTTACTATGAAAACTACACGCTAACCTGGCCCAACTTTCCAAGGCTTAATTCCACTTGCTTATTCTCACTCCATATGGCAAACAATGGAGATAACCACCCAAATCATGACCTGCTCATTCGTTTCACATTTCCTTACTGACTGCCTTGGACAAGGCCCTGAAGTAGAACCTAAAACGTTAAGTGTGAAGGACCTCTACTTACCTCTTCCATGCCAACCCGCAGCCTTCGACCGCCACTCCCCCTGCCCTCCAGAGATTTCATTTTGGTCCGCTGGTGGCAGGAGGGAGCGCTCACCCAACACATCTATTCCTTTGTTCATTCACTCAGTATTCTAAATGTCCTTCCAAACTACCACGAGGAGGAGTGAGGCCCTTACTCTCTGCCTGCTAACATCCCCACCGTGTTTCATCGGCGTGGGTAGTGTGCCTCCAAACACACGCACATTTCTGCGCGTTCCCTCTTCTTTGCCTTTTATCTCTCTCTATTCCAATCAGAGCCCAGTGCTGGTAGCACACAGGGTGACACAGCCCTACAAGTGCCCAAGTCCCTCCCCAGGACAGGCAGGCCCTGCTCTCCCAAGTGAAGCTGTCTTGGTTTTGCTTACAACATTGTTAATGACAAGCACTGCCTTCTTCCATTTTCCATTCAACCACCTCCCAGGACACGGAGGCACTTTTGTGGGCTAGCCTAGGAATCTAAACGTGCTCTAAGAGCATGCTTGCAGTTGCCAACAACCAATCAGCCCTCTGCCAATCAGTCCTCGCAGGCTTCCTAAACAGTGTTTTCAAATACCAGCACCCACCAAAGAATCCTAAGAAACACACCCTAAAATTAAAAAGACTGGCCATAAAAGTGTTGGGAAGGACACACAGCAACCAAAACTCTCATGTAGTGCTGGTGGGAATGCAAATGTCACAAGTGTGCGTGCGTGTCTGTGCACACCCATGTGCACGCACTTTACTGGGGCTTGAACCCAGGAGTATTTTACCTCTAAGCTACATGTCCAGTTCATTTTTATTTTTTATTTAATTTTTTTGTGGAGGGGGCAATACTGGAGATTGAACCCCAGGACATTCTACCTTTGAGCTACACCTCCAGCCCTATTTTTTATTCTTTATTTTGAAACGGTCTAAGTTGCTAAGGGCCTCACTAAGTTGCTAAAAGGCTGGCTGCAAACCTGTGATCCTCCTGTCTCAGCCTCCCAAGTACTGGGGTTACAGGTGTGCACCACCACACCTGGCTGATATGACTGATTTGAAAAAAAGTTTTGGTATCTGAGCTTCTGAATACTATTTTGTGACAACAGCATAAAGAATATCCAAGGATAGAAGCCAGAGTCTGGATCTATCAAAAACCTCCTATCTTAGAACTTAAGAAGAGCTCCAGAGGAACAGGATGGAGGGCAGGGGAACCCTCTGCTCTGCAGCAATGAAGGAAGTAGAAGAACAGGAAGTGGGGCGCGGTTGGCTTGGGTCCAGTAGCCCTCTCCCAGTTACGCCTCCTGGAACTCTCTAGTGTGTGGTCTCACACATTGCCTCCTCTGGGTCTCACAATCTAATGCCACTAGACGAGACTCAGAAAGGTTCTGTCATTACCCTGAGTTCACCAGCCACTATGTGGTCACAGCTAGGACTCAACCAAAGGTCTCTTGATTCTGATACAAGAAGCCACTGAGAGCCTTGGGACCAACGGGGTTACAGAACCACAGACTGTAAGAGCTGGGAAGGACCACAGGACAGTGCAATGCAATCCCTTCATCTGCCCCAGGTCCCAGCTGTAAGAAGCCAGCTCCAGACTCAGGACTCCAGACCCCACCTGTCTGCACCTCTGGCCACTGGCACCGGCACTCTGCAGGCTTCTCAAGGACAAAGCCACGTCCTGGATACAGGCATGCGGATCCTAGGCCGGGCTCTAGCTTCTGGAGGCGCCCCATTCTACCAAGCCTCCTAACTCCCTTCCACCAGTCACCGCACTCCTTCAACAGCTAAGCCCAAACAAGAATGCTGGCCAACATGCAAATGGAGGTGTGCCCACGGCCACAGCCTGTGACAGTCACTTCATGCCTATCGCACTGCTGATCTGCGCCTGGGGCGGACATGGGCAAAGACTGCTTCCCCTCCCAGGGCTCCTTCTTACACCATGGAAATTTCCACAAAAAAGAAACACTACCAAAGAGAAAGGGGGAAGTGGCTCAGAGATGGGCAGATCTCGCTGCGTTCACCACTCGCGGTTCAAAGTTGAGCCTCTTACGGCCCCACGTCTTCTCCCAGGGAACTGAGCTGCCCTCCCCACGGTGAGGGAACCGAGCAGAAGTCCAGGCCAAACAATTTTCATCTGCCTTAGTGGCCCAAACACAGGAAGGACCTTGGCCAGTTTCTGGTTGCCTCCAGTATATATTCTTTCTTACCTACTCATCTGGGCAAACCCACTTAGTGAGCAAACCTCAGAAGGAGGCTAAAACAACAAGGTGGCACATGGCTTCCTCCTCCTGGAATTACAAGCAGTCTAGCAGGGGAGAGAGGCCACAGGGGCTGCCAGACTCCCCCAACTTCAACAAGACTCGTGCTCCTGCCAGAGCCTATGGTGATGCCGTGGGGTCATGGATAGCCAACTGGGCTGAGCCAGCTGCAGATAACCTGAAGAATGAGAACGAGGCTTTTTATAGACATGAGAGGAAACACCCGGTACAGCCCTGCAACCTCTGGACAGCTTCTGAGGCCTGCAGGATCCCTTTCCCATGGCAGCCCAGGTCCAAAAGAGACCTATCAAAATGGGAGTTAGGATGAAAGCATGACTTGGAATTCCCTTGATATCACTCAGCTCAAGAGCTGAGGTCAAGGGCAGAGGGCAGAGGTCAGAGGTCAGAGGCCAGAGGCCGGCTCAGTGTGTCCCAGGGAATCTGGGAGCCCTTGACCCGCCTTCATCCTACCCTGAGAGAGGGGAGGAGCAAGAGGACTGAGAGCAGCAAAGAGATGTTCCTGTGTGCTTCTTGCCCTCACCAACCTAGGCAGAACCAAAACAGGCCTGAGGTCCTAACACATGTGGACCTTTCTCATCTCCATCCTCATCCTCATTCAGGGAGAGGCATTTAGAATTATGACTACACTGCAACTGCCCCAATAGGCCCCCAATCTGACACTGCGGAAACAAAATATTCTAAGTATTAGCTAGCTTTCCATTCTCCACGTTTATTCTAGTCAGTGACTGAACCTGTAAGTGGGCAGATCAGTTTGGAAAAATCAGCTCAATACTCTAAAATCGAATTACATTACACATTCCAGCACCTTCGACCAAGTGCAGTATGGCCCAAGGGAAACCGGTTCTGCACAGCAGGTACCTACACACTACCACCACCTGGAACATACAAAGCCTGGCAGTGCTTACGATTCACGTATGTTTTCCCATGTGTGGTTCTAATTATAGAATCTCTCCATCCACAAGCCTGGGATCAGCTTTACTCGAGCATCTCTCTTCCCTATAGAACGGTCTTATATGTGCACCAAGTCTGCACAAGTGGAAGTAAGGAGATGACTGATAACCAGGCAAAAGCAGAGGAGGCCCACACAGGATCAGTACAGTAAGGCACTTTTCATTAGATTCCTATGTTCAAAAGCTGGAGAACTGCAAACCATTTCCAGGCAGAATTTAGCCATATGGTCTTCAAGGTGATAATTTATCCTTCTTTAAACTTGAGACACACATTACAAACCTCTCTACTACAAAGAATGAAACTCCACAGATATCTGCAAAGACCAAGAGAAATGGCTTCCAGAACAGAGGGTGCCCAACAAGGAAAACGTCCATCCCCCGGCCAGTGGTGGTCACGGGAGCCAGCTGCTCCTCCCCAGGGGTTGGTCCTAGATCCTAGATACCAATCAGTCACCTCCTGACACACGCTATGCAGACCGCCCGGGCTGCCAACCCCAGCCCCATACCCCTAGGTGTTAAGGGAAGAAATGTGTTTTATTATAGTATTCTTAAATGTAACGATTGTATTTTTTAAAATTGCATTTTTGTCTTAACCCTGGCTTTGCAAGTATTCCACAGAAAGAACTTGCTTGATTTGGAGTTATGGTCTTTGTCTCTGATTCTCTCAGACTCCCTCCCCCTCCCCCTGGCAGACAAGTGGAAATTTCCACTGAAGTGCTCAGTGGCTCCCAGTGGGTGGGGGAGGAGGGGAGGGGACGAGGGGGACGGGAGGGCTTTGCAGCCCTGAAGCATCTTGGAGCCTTTTTGAATATAACAAACAGATCTGTGTGGATGCCAGCTCCTAGACTATCTTGGTTAAACCTTTCTGGGTTCAGGCTTCATGGAAGCAAGTACATTATTCACCTTCAAATCAAGGCCCCCTCTGCATGGAAAAGCCCCATTTCTTTTTACATGTGTTGGGCCTCATACATTTAAACCAATAATCCTTACAAATCTTGGGGGCACAGCCCACTTAAAAGAAATCTCCAGGGACACAGGAGCCCCGCCCTGAAACAGGCCGCAGAGCACCTACCTACACACAAGAATGGGGTCAGGTTGCCGGCCTTCACTAACGCTGGCAGAGAAGCACAAGAACATGGAAACATTAGCTAACGGGAAAACTACAGTGGAGAATCAATCTCCTCCAGAGACAGTGCCAGCACTCTTAGAGTAAGCTGCAGATGCATTTGGGGAGCGAGTCAGTAAAATTCCACTGATTCACCATAGAGCCAGTTATTTTTATCATTCTGCTTACCCGTAAATAGAAGGCTATCTTGTATGTAGGCCAGCAGAAGTTTGCTATAAGCACCCACCCCAAATTTAAAGCAGATGAGAACGGGGAAAGAAGGGAAACAGGAGTAAGAACCCCCTTCGCTACTAAAGGTTCTTACAGGCATCAGGAGGGAGGTAAGCCCGATCTCACGGCCATAAAAGGGAGTCCAAAGCCACCTGAGGCATCCTTTGACAACACGTACAAGACTAGTGCTAAATAGGGACCAGCTTCTTCACTAGTTCCTTTTCCTGCACCAGAAACCACTCTCCATCCAGCCCCATCTAGTGGAAAGAGCGCCTCAAATGGTGAGCAGCCCTGGAGTGAGCAGCTCAGTGGTCTGGCAAAAGGGGACTGTGGCCAGGACTCAGTATGTCACTGCCCTTTTTATCAAGGGTCTAAAGGAGCATCAACCCTCATCGCTCCTTCCTACATGACACCCTCCTCTCTTAGGCAGCAAGGAATACAGCAAAACCTTCCTTACCACCTCTCTTTCCCACGGAGTACACGAGGGCTTCAAGGAGGGTACAGAGGCACAGAGCGGAGTTAACGACGAGTCCCGAAGAGAACAAAGCAAATCCAGAGCTGGGAGCCACTCCCAGCCCTCTCCACCCCAGCTCCAGGCTGTGCTCCCGTGGTTTCTGGACACTGCCCGGTGACAGCAGGTGTGAGGCCAGAAGCTGGTCAGGGGACCCAAAGTCCCCAGCCACCCAACCTGGCCCAAGCAGCAGGAGAAGCTGTTGACTTCACCCTGTTCCTAAGTTCACATCACCTGGGGGGCAACTAACTTGGGACGTGATCGTCCTTAGAAAACTCATGTAAGTAAAAGTTACAGGTGTCTGAGATACTGTACCCATCCCTGATAACTGTGAACAGATCCAGGCCCTGTTTGGCTGCCAGGTAAAACACACTAGAATTGTGTGGGGGCAGTGGGGGACAACTGGATTAAACCCAGGGGCCTTCTACCTCAGAGCTACATCCCAGCCCCTTTTATTTTTTAGTTTGAAACAAGGTTTGCTAAGTTACTGAGGCTGGCCTCGAACTTGTAATCCTCCTGTCTCAGCCTCCCAAGTACTGGGATTACAGGCATGTGCCACCATCCTGGGCCAGACAAGAATTTTTAAAAACAAGTTTAAAATGGTCCCAAGCTGAACGTAAGTGGCACACCCAATTCTACTGCCCCTCAGAGAGTACAAATTAAGTAAATTTTTGTGGACCAGTGTGAGTACTTAACCATCAAGTTGTTCTAACGGGAAAACCAGTTCCCAGTTATAAACAAGAGACTTATATAACCTGTTTCTAAAGTGGTGACTGACCAAATTAATATTTGGAATATTACAATAACTATATTTTTGCTTCTGGCATAAACTGGAAAATCGCCTGACAGAATAAGAACCAGGTGCCACCTCCAAAGCGCACCTTTCTCCTCTGGGGAGACTTCCTGCTAAGCCTAAAGCAGCAGATGTCTCTACCTAATAACTTTTCTACCTACGCCTTTCTTTCAACCTATTTGGCCTGTGCGCAGCAGGGGGCCAACTGGGGGAAAGAGTGGAGATGGGGGCACGGCATGGCCGTTACCTGCGACACAGACACCTGCTCCTCAGGCTGGGCCGGGCACTGCTCCTGCTGCATGGCACCTTCACCCACACCGTCTGCAGGCACCTGGATTAGCACCCGACAGCCAAGTCCCTAATGAGACTGAAAACTCCGATACCAGCAATCATGACAACCACAGGAATCATGCTGAGACTTACAGGTACTACCAGGACATACCCTGTCTCCTCCTCGTGAATGTAAAAGCATGAACACAGGAACCCACAGTACCATAGTGTACTACGGCGTCTCTAAGGGCACCAGGCTCACTCCACGAGCCAGCTAACAATGTGGCTATTATAAACAGCACCACCATTCAAATCTGGGCCTCACCAGAATTACAGGTACATGTCATAGCCTCCAGGGCTGTTGAAAATAAGCTCAAACTCTGAATGCGAAATGCATTATCAAAAGGCCACTCTGTTTCTTGGCCACTTTTAAAGTGAGCCTTCCCGGCACTCAGCACGCCCTGGCACATAACCTACTGAATCAATGTCTGCAATACCTTCTTGGCTAAGTGCAAAGCCAAATGAAGAAAAGGCTGGGCTCAAACAGGACTGGTGTTAGTGTCTACGAGGGGACTGGCCAAAGCCAGCAAAGTATCTGCCTAACCTGAAGTTCCCACGCAGACCTCTGGACTTGCCACCCGGTGACTCCGGGTACAGGAGCCCTCAACGCTCACTTACCAAGTCACTAGAGAACAGTAATGAGTGTCATAAAAACAAAAGGTAATGTAGTCAAACTGCTGGGCTCCTCACTGTTATTTATACATCAATGTGTATGGGTTCCAGAAGGGATTCAATCATGAAGCTTCCCACATCCAATTGATCACACACACCCGGTTTTTTTTTTTTTTTTTTGAGCATCTCTGTGAACTAGTGTTTCAGAGATTACACTTTGAAAACTAGTATCTTAAACAAATAAACACCAGATATTGACTTGTCTCAGAAAAACAAGGCAAAACCTGAATCTCCCCCACTGTGCCGGGCACCTCCTTTGTATGTCTGTGCAAATATGCATATGTAACACACTCCAAGAGTGTTGTCCCTCCTTTGCTGAGGAGTGTGAAATAAAAGAACCAGAAAAATAACATTTTTAAAAGCCAATCAACTAATGAGGCACCACCACCTGGCTAGGGACTCAGGGAGCGGGCTGGTGCTGTGAGCAGTTCCAGGTGAGTTCTCCAGGAGCTATGTTTATTCCACCCATACAGAGAAACAGCACCCCTGCCATACCCCCAGCACTGCACCCACAGACCTACGACTACACGAGCCGTTGTCCAAGAGTGCTCCTCAGGCACAAACACAGCACCTGCACTCCCCGGGAACCTGCCAGCCGTGCAAACTGTAGGGTGCTGGTCACGCAGCCATCAACAAGGCAAGTCAATGGGAAAAAGGGCCGAAGGAGGCAGTCCTACTGGACACCCCAGCAAGTACCACACAGATGAGGATGCTGACTTCTCTCCTGGTCTGGTGCCTTCTACCTGGCTAATAATTCCTGGCCAGATTTTATATGCTTTTTCCCTCCTTTTGTCTCACTCAGTTGCCCAGGCTGGCTCAAAGTCCTGGCCTCAAGTAATCTTCTTGACTCAGCATCTGAGTAGCCGGGGCTACAGGCATGCCATGCTCCTTTTTAAACAAAAAGGCCAAGGATCCATAGCCTTGCTGTTAAAGCCACATCTATTTGTGATTAAATTTAAAGAGAGAGAGAAACATTCTGCAGACCCCCACACAGATCTCCACCTCTCACTGTCATTATGAAGAAGCCTAGCCACCAAGCATTTGCTGTTGCCTAGCAATGCGCAGGCGCCTTCAGAGGTGCTCTCGAGAAGCCAACAAACGCCAGCACAAAACAAGGTGTGGCAATGCAAAGAGGCCTGCCTGCCAGCAAGCCACATCACAGCCGAGGAGCCAGCTGACTCCACGACGCCCTTCCACGCACTCCGCCCACAGGTGCCCACGAGAACCGAGACCAAAGCAGTGTTCTGTCCAGAGCACACCTGCAGAGACGCTCTCACTGATCCCAGAGTCGACAAACAGGAGAGGGACTACTGGAACCCAGGGCCTGAGGAAGCTGGAACCAGAGAAGCTAAGTGACTTGCTCAAGGCCACACAGGGCTGCCGAGTACCCAAGAGAGCACGGTTCCCACTGTGCTACAAACTGACTCCCATCTCTTCTAATACCTACTTCTAAGAAACTCAGCAATGTAAGAAGATTCTTCTCTCAAAAAGAAACCATGGAGCCGGGCGTGGTGGCGCACGCTTGTAATCCCAGCATTCGGGAGGCTGAGACCGGAGGATCCGGGTTCGCGGCCAGCCTCAGCTACCTAGTGAGGCACTCCGCAACTTAGTGAGACTCTGTTTCAAAATAAAGAGTAAAAAATAGGGCTGGGGGTGTAGCTCGAAGGTAGAACGCCTCTGAGTTCAATCCCCAGTACCGCAAAAAAAAAAGAAACCATGGGTGTAAAAACGGCACTACTGCAGCTTAGAGAAGCAGCAAGTCCACTCTACAAATTGTTTTCAAAGAATTTCTACAAAGAGAGTTATTAGTTTAGGATCAAATCCTTGACATATGTTTGAGGAAGTTGCTATGCCCTGTGGGAGAAAAAATGCCAGTTAAAAAAACAATTGATCATTAGTCAGAAGAGGCAAACCCCATTTTTCTCCTGAGGATTAGGCTCTGGGTATATATATTAGTCAGAAGAAGTACATTTGCTTCTCTGCTACCTACATATGCACAACACATGTGCTGAGTATTCTAAAGGAAAGAGTTAAAGAAATGCCAGGACAAAGAACATTCAAGTCGACAAGAAACACTTCCCACAATAAAGAGTTTATACGCCTGCTGCTTATCCCATGGCCTGTTTTTGTTCTTTGACTATATTCTACCAAGGCCCAGGATAACTGCACCCTATCTGCAACACAGCATTGCTATGGTACGTACCTGAGCGACACCTGGCACAACAGGAATCTGACCACGAAATTACGATGATTTCTGAGAAATCTGGTCGGTATTCTCTACTGAGCCAGAGAGATTTCCCATATGCTTCATGCACAACTTACCCTCCTGTCCTGTGCTTCTGACTGTGGGCGGAGATCTTATAAGGAAGCGCTCGCTCACCCAGGTTTTCCAAGTTCCTCACTATGGCTCCTCTGTCCATCAGGGCTTCTATTGTACGTTTCAAAGCAGCAGCAGTCTCTGGCTATTTTTTGGTTTTGTTTTTAAAGAGAAGAAAAAAAATCACAATCAATATAAGGACTAGAATGATTGAGTCCAGTTAAGAGTCCAGGTCTACTGGTAGGAATATTTGGGTAAAAACAACAGAAACTGGTTTGGGCCAACTTAAAATACACGGGAGGTGGGGGTAGGGGGTGGCAATTATTGTAAGGATATGATAGCTCACAAAGTAAAATCTGGAGAACCAGGCTTCAAAGAACCAGGGGCCAGAGCAGCTCCAGGGATCTGGGAGGCAGGAATCAATGAATGGCTTCTTCAGAGCACCTCGGCTGGGCTCAGTCAGTGCCAATCACTGTCAGTGCTTGAATCTCCTGGCTCAAAGTTCACGTGAATTCCAGAAGAGCATCCTGTTGTCAGGACACCTTAGCTGACCATTCTACCAAAACCATAGCCAATGAGAAAGAAGTAGTTCCCCAAAGAAAAACTGAAAGATTATAACCCAAGGGGGGAAGGGATAAGACCCAAACCCTGCCCTCATGGAGCTTACAATCTAATAAAAAGTTTATCACACAGACACACATAGGAAGGCCAGGAGACAGAACAAGAGAGTGGCACAGGGACCAGGGGGCTCACAGAAAGAAGAGACATTTAGCTGGGAGAAGGGCTTTATTTAGAAAAGCTTACCTGACAGGAGTCCTGAAAATTAAGACTGGAGATAAAACCAAAGAACCAGGCACCAAGTAAAGGAGCAGGGGCAAAACAGCAAGAGCTAGCAGCCCCAGAGGACGAGGTCAGCACAAGAAAGGCTGAGACAGAAGACAAGAGGCTGGGTACAAGTGCCTAAGTAATAAAAGCCCACTGTAAAAAACAAATCCAACCAAAGCAAACCCTATCACCCCAAGATAAAAAGCTTTAAACATTCTGGTGAATTTCCAGATATTTCTCTATGCATATAGGTAAACTTAAAAAAAAATGGTGGAAGAAAAAAAGACAATTCACAAGGGAAAACTTGAAAAATACAACTAGTACAACATGGAGAATGAGGGTGAGATGGTGCCAAGCCTGGGGGCTGGTGAACAGCAGTGTCACCAGGTACTAAGAGAAACCTGGAGTAGCGAGCTGGGGACGAGAGAAGATGAACTGGGCTTAGGACACACCGAGTCTGAAATGTCCATGGCTTCCTAGGCTGACCCTCAGATGTGAACTGTATGCTCAAAACACAGGGGGGTCAAGTACGTGTGCCTAGACGGCTACTGGAAACAGGAGGAGGTGAGCTCACTGAAGGAGGGGGGAGGGGCAGAGGGATCATACAACCATGGGGAGCACAAACATTCGGAGAGGACTCAAAGTCAGAGAAGCAAACTAAAAGCCTTGTCAAAAAGACTGAGGAAAGACACAGCCTCCAGGATGTGGAGTTGAGAACGGGGATAAAGAAAGAGTCGCAGTGTGGTGGCGCATGGGCACTTAGCGAGACATGGTCGGAAGGCAGGCAGCACTGTTCCAAGGCTGAGGTGTAAAAGCATCGACAAGGAGAGAGGGCCAGAGTTTGAGGGGCAAGCAAGTGCGTGCAGTGGCTTAGGAGAGAAAACACAGAGCAAGTGAGGAGTTACAGGGGAATGCACCAGTTACGAGGTTAAAATGTAGGATTTTAAAATAACAATGACGACAGCTATGATTTACTGCCCGCCTGCTATGGGCCTGACATTGGTCTAGTGTTTTATTATCACATATTTAATCTTCACCATTAAAAAAAAAAAGAGCTGAGGGTTTACAAATATGAGAGATGCTATGATAAGACAGCTGATAAGTGGAAGAGCCAGCTGCAAGGGAAAGCAAAGCCACCACAGCAGCCAGGGAGGGGCTGGAGGGACGGTAAGACAGTGGGCAAGGGACTTCCAAAAGGGAAGGGACGCCAGGAGATTCTTAAGAGCAGGAGGGGGCTGAAGAAAAGGCTACCGTCCAATGGCTTGCTTGTGTTAAATGAACACATTTAAGTGGTGACTCAGAAAATCGCCTATAAAAAGTCTTCTATCTGACAAATATTATTACATTATGGATACACTAAGCATTAGCTTTAAGCTTAGAAAAAAGCTTTCATTTCATTTCATACTGTAACCCACTATTGACTTAAAAAACCTTTATTGAAATGCTATGTTCATTTACATATTTAACCAATCTTTTTATAAAACAGAATTTTCCTGAAAACAAATCAGGGTCAAAAATCTCTTCCTATTAATATTAACTAGGTAAAAAATCTATAGCAATTTCTCCTTACAATAGTATAAAACATATACAGTTCTAATCACAAAGACTAAATTCTTCTCATATTTCATTAGTTCACAAGATATTTCCTAATTCTGCAATAGACTCATTATTAACAACAGGATGACATTTCATTTCATTAAAGATGCTGTTTCTTGACCCAGCATTGCATCAATTAACTTATAATAAGTGAATGAACAGTCTACACAAATAAAGAATGGGTGAGGGTCGGGGGGGGAAAAAAGCAACTTTGATTACAGTTTTCTGATTAGTTATCTAAATCATAAATTTTAATTTCAGTTTTTCTTGATTAAAGGAATATATCTCAATATTTCATCTTATTTAAATTCCAACTGAAGTGTTTACAGTATGAAAAGGGAGTATCCGCTTCTGAAGTACGAGCTTGTGAAATTTGAAAAAAATTATTTTTATATCTGTCTAAAAATGAGGAAAAGCTGCCTAACAAGAATGCAACTTTGGAAACTATCAAAACACATTTTGTTTGACTTTGGTATGTCAAGGTCAAGTTGTAGACTGCTTGAATAGTTACATTCATTTGACTGTAATTTCAAGTTATCCAAAAGTTATAAAAAAAAAAAAAAAAACGTGGAGGAGGAGCAAAAATATTTGTCTCTATTAGGGTTGCTTAACATGTTCATCCATAGATCCTACCTCACAATAAGGCAGGGTCAGGAAACCAGAGCTGAAAGGCCAGATGCAGTTCACTACCTGTTTTTACAAATAAAATGTTACTGGAACATAGCCAATTCATGCATTTGCATAATGTTTATGACTGCTTTTGTGCTTAAGAGCAGGTGTGAAATAACAAGAGACCTTACGGCCCCCAAAGCCTAAACTATTTACTATCTGGACAATCCCTGTTCTATATGGTAATGGAATGAAATGGATATGGCCTCAATCCACGTACCCTAAACTGGACTGCAAAGCCATAAGGCTGGCCTTTGACTGAGATACACAAAGTGGGAGACACACAGGGCATCAATTAATGAAAACCATCAGCCTCAGCTTACCACAAGACCCAGAGCTGGAATGAACTCACCATCCCACCCGAATTCTCTTCATCTAATCAACTCGGGTTGCCAACTCCAACGTTCCTTATCTGGTGAAACTTGTAGATCCATTAAAATAATATTCTTGGCTTGTGTGTGTGTTGGGGGGATTCTGCTAATCAACAGAATGTTCAATTCATAAAAGCATGCGGTTTACAGAAAGCAAATGGTCTTTCTGCCAAAGGTCTCTGAACCATCTAATTACATCTCTTTTAAGAGAAGTTATGCATATTTCTTATGGGCTTCCTCCCAAAGACTTTCCTCCAACTTACCATATCTGTCAATGAAACAATTCTGATAAAGCATTTAGTGTGTGTGTGTGTGTGTGTGTGTGTGTGTGTGTGTGTGTGTGTGTAAGAGGGGGGGCTGAAAATGTTCATGTGAAAAAAATACAGAAAAGAAACACTGAATGAATGTGAACTGGAACTAGGAAAACAAGATTCCAGTCCAGTTCATTCACTAATGACTTACACCACCTTGGATAAACTGCTAAAATGTATTGATTTTTCCCTCTTCCCTTCTGCTAAATTAGCAGCTCTCAATTTTGTTTCTACAAGCCTCCCATAAACAACATTCATATTGCAATTCTCAGTATGTCCTGGGGCATACAAAGTTTGATAAAAGTCTTTCTCATTTACTTCTAACAGCACTTGTGGCAATCTATAAACATTCTTTTGCTAACTGGAATATGGTTAGGAAAGCAAAGGTCTTTGTTTCTCTTGTATACAGCTACATTCTTAAAACCAAATACAGTCCACATCATTGCACCTTCCCAGGTCTCTTACCTCCATATTATCCCTTACTCATATCTTTTCTCAAGGATCTCCTCTAACACCACATGAAGCCACTCTTCATAAACAATGCTTACTGCCAGAGTAGTGACTTGTAATACTGCAGCCAAATTATAATACTAGTGTTTTCCTACTTGTTTCATGTAGTATCAAAATGCTATTAATACTGACAATGTACTTCAAAAAGATCCAGAGTGCATCTAGTAAAAGTGACACTAAATGCAGCACGTAACATGATGAGAAATGAATCCACACCTTGGCTGCTGTGAATAGTGCTGCAATATATATATATATTGCATACATATATATATGTATGTATATAAGGGGTTAAGACACCACAGTGGCCAATAAAGCCAAGGTGACGAGGAACGTAAGAACTTACACATTCTATGGCCATGCAGCCAGGAATGAGATTCTGGCGACATGGGAACCTCAACATGAAAATGTATTCTTTGAGGTATATGATGAAAATAAAAAGAACATGGGAGAATGGAATGAAAAAAAAGAAAAAGAGGGGCAAGAATCTTGATAACCAGTCCAGTAATTGACCTCATTTCAAAAAAGATTAATGTCCTACTAGCCAAAGGTCAAGAAAGAAACAGAGTCATAGTTTTTTCTTAGTGTGGTAATACTTGGCTGAATTTGCAAATGTAAAAGTTAGTAGGAAGACTAGAAAAGTAACTTTGGCTATACGGTGGGCAAAATGGCTTTAAGTCATAAAGTAGACTTAAAGGTCCAAAAGGCCCTGTGGCTAGCCATTAATAGCAGCACTTACACTAAAATGCCACCAATGAATAAAGAATTACCCACAGAGTCGGGATGACATGATCCAACCTTGCATGAATTTACTAGATGTCAGTTATGCATGTGCCTAGGTTAACATGATACCTATGTAGTTCAACCATAATGCAGTTTCAAGTCAAAGAAGTCAGATGTCAGAGACACATCTGGGGGCTCACACGCGTAGAACTGGATCTTATTTCACAATGTGGCAAGTCAAAGGAACAAGGCAGAGTCATGTGGCACTCCTCGGCACACTGGGATTAACTGGGAGCTTTAGAAGCAAAGATGCGTTTAAACATCTTGCACCATCTGAGGATGATGCATCTCACCCTCAGATATTTCAATTCAATTGGCGTGGGGACCCAAAAATCCCGGGCATTTAGATTTTTTTAAGGTTCCAGCTACAAACAAACCTGAGAACTATACTCTAACACAGATTCCCAAAGTGGGTGACACAGCATCCCCCAGGAGGTGCTGGAATATGTAGGAGAATGCAAATCTATCACTGCCTCTTTCTGTTTATTAGTTTAAGGATTTTTTTCCCCCCTGAGAAGGGAGTGGTAAGCCAAGCAAGGTTGGGAATCTGTGCAACAGGAAGCTGGTTGGTTTCTCATCAGCGCAAAGATGAAAGATTGGCTGCACTTTATAAAGGATTTTAAGCAATGACCTTCCCTAGCACTAGTTTAAGGAACTTTTGTAGAAGTTCCCTCTTTCTTACAATAATACTGGAGCTCTCCCTGAATGGAAAATGGAAAAATCAACAATCAGCAATCTCAACAGGTGACTACATGTGGTAAATACTACTTCCTGAGCTGGAAACAGTGCTAAAATTAAGGTACCCATGCTTACTATTCTGAGGAAATCCCAAAGTTCACAATCCTGAGTCCATTTCTATCCTCCCCGCCCCTCTTCCAGAAGCACTTAGAGATGAACAGAAGATGGGAAAGGGAAGACTGGCAGAAGGCCTGGTCACTATGCAGCAAGTAAACAAATGCCAAGCTTGTAAACCTGACAGCAAGAACAGGAATCACGGAGACATTACTGAGCTACCTGTCCTGTTGAAGGCTCTCCATGCACAATTCTGTCCTGGGCCTTTGTCTCATATTTCAATTTCTTCACAAGGTAGAGAGGGACAGCACTGATTCCTTTCATTCAAAAGATGAGACTCAACCAGGAATATTGACAGTAGAGACAAAAGGGTTCTAAGGAAATTCCATTTGGATCCTACGAATCTTTTAATGCCAGTGGCAAAGTTTAACAAAAACACCTGTTAGCTGGGTTAAGGTTAAGAGATACTTTTAAAAATATGCATTGAGCTGGGTGTGGTGGCGCACGCTTGTAATCCCAGTACCTAGGAGGCTGCAACAAGAGGATCATAGTTTTGCAGCCAGCCTCAGCTACTTAGTGAGGCCCTCCACAACTTAGTAAGACCCTGTTTCAAAATAAAGAAAAATAAATAGGGCTGGGGGTGGAGCTCAGAGGTAGAATGTCCCTGGGGCTCAATCCCCAGTACTGCGAACTGCAAAGAAAAAAAAAAAAAAAAAAAAAGCTCTGTCTGATAGAATCAGAAATATGGGCTTTGGCAAGAATCAGATTTGCACACCTCACTGAACAACAGATCCACTGCTTAAACAAATTGCTTTACATGAAGAGCAGGGAACAGAAAGGGTGTAAAAATACAAAGGAATTACAGAAATAAGAACACTGATCAAGATTCAACTATTTCCTGGAAGTGTGCCTTTCCTCCGTAATTCCATGGATAGCCCTCTCATCCCTGACACAGCTTGCAAGTGTAATTATTTAGGAGTCTATCCTGAACGAAACCTCTTCAAGGCTGCATCTTATTCTTTACAAGATGCTAGAGATGCAAAGAGCCGAGAAATGAAAGTTGCTAACTGTATTTAGTCCAAGTAAAAGGGAATAAAGAATAAAACGAAGTCAAAATATAAGAAATTAATCTTCAAGGCAAAAAGGAAAACAGTACCACTACCATTGTGTATGTGTGTGGGGCGGGGGGAGGGGGATTGAACCCAGGAGCATTCTACCTCCGAGCTGCAACCCCAGCCGTATTTTTTTATTCTTTGAGATGGTCTCACTAAGTTGCAGAGGGCCTCACTAAGTAGCTGAGGCTGGCCAAAAACCTGGATCCTCCAGTCTCAGCCTCCCAAATGCTGGGATTACAAGCATGTGCCATCATGTCCGGCTCCACTACCATTTTTTGAAAGACAGATGCATAATAAAGCTAACACACATAGTACTGGAGTACACCACTAGTCATAAGGTGAAAGACATAAGCAAAAGTATAGTCAGATATACTTAATGTGCCTCCAAACTTCTAAAAATTCTTGAGATGAAATAAGAAACTCAATGAATGCTTAACCCCTGGAGTGTATATGGAATGTTACAGTAACAAGATCCAGGAAAAGCTATGAAAACCTCTGGAAACGAGGCAGCAAACCTTGTGTAGCCACCAAGAGGACTCTGCAAGGGGGTCTGCCATAGGGTATGACAGTGTGATTTCAAATAAGAATTGGAAAGGGAGCAGACCTTGGGGACCATCGGGTCACATTTTAGCCAACTTATTTCTCATCATTACAGCCTAACCTCAGCAGTGTCTTTTTTCCCTGAGAACTAAATCCAACTTGGAGACTACATGTGAAAAGGAACCTCAACTGCCTCAAAGTTGTCTAGAAAAAAACAAAAGGCCAAGAGGATACAGGGTCTGAAACCCAGGCCCTGTGCATCACACGCTATGGTCTGAATGTGTACCCTAAGTCTGATGTGGCATTTGGAGGTGGGACCTCTGGGAAGTGATTAGCTCATGAGGGCAGAGCCGCCTGACCTTCTTAGTTCTCATGCCACAGAGTCTCCTTTTGCAGTCTACTTAGTGCCCCTTTTCTTGCACTTGCGTGCGTTTGCTGGTGATTTCACTGTTTAAAACAGCCCCCCAGCCCACCAACCGTAGTGCTCAAGTGGCGTCTAGTGCTCTCAAGGGCAAGGATGCGCTGTACCTTCAGGAGAAAGCACGCTGCGAAAGCCTTACTCTGGCATGGGCTGTAGTGCTGGAGTGTAGTGCTTGGGCGCCACATTAACAGACCAACAGGATGTGTTAAATATGGTGTCGAACACGAGACTATGGATTGAGTGGTGACAAAAATGAGCTTGCGAGAATGTGATACTGTATTTACCCAAAAGGCAAAGTTTCTGTGTTCAAGGTAGATTTACAGAACCTAACTACTACAAATGATGATAATCACTACACTACACTTGTGTTATTTTATGGACTATGCATGTTAAATTTCACAATAAAAATGCTTTCAGGGTGAGAATCATGCATTGTACAAAAGACTTAACTATATAGCTTCTAAGGCCCTTCTGATATGTGAACAATCTTTACGTGAACAAGCTTTTAAGTTTTGCACTTAAATAAGCAGAACTTTAAAATTTTACTTCTGGCAGTCAAAGGGTAGAAATAAGAAATAGGCTCTGAAATGTCAACCTTCAAAGGCTAACTTGAGTTGGATACTAGCACTTCCAGATAAGTTGAGAAGATTCAACAAGCATCTAACTATGTTTCCTGTAGAAAACCTACTAGAAATACTGTAGAGATTTTTTCAGCTTTATTGAAGTATAACTGACAAAAACTGTCTATACCAATGATTTACAATTTAATATCAGAGAGAGTGTATATGTATGCATGTGAGCGAACTACAGGTCATTTTTTTTTTTCTTTTCTTTTTTTAAAGGTACAGCCCTGCAAGAATGTGGGAAAGAGAAGGGACAACAGCATAAAATTTAATAAGAAAGGAAGTAGGTAGAAAAATGCAACAATAAGGAAAATGAAGAATCAACCAGATACACTATAGAATTCCTCAAATATCTAGGAATTGGCAACTTCACACCTCTGAAAAGAAGGGGTTAATGGTGACACTAAACTACAAGATAAAGGGACAGTTGGATCCCTAGAGACCTATCTGGAAGTTGATCCTCTGGACTGCAGGCCCCTGGCACATTTGAAGTAGGAGTGGCCATCCCAAAAAGAGATTAATTTAAAAAACTACAAAGTGAATGCTGAGACTCCTCTGCTCTTTCCCCAATTGGCATGAAGCTTTTTACCCTTCAGCTTAAAACTCATGAACAACTTTCTTTGGAGAATCTGACTCATTCTAAAAAATAATGGAAGAGTTATCCCACAAACCACCAGGCCATTAAGGTGAAATACTGAAGCTAATAAGATCAGCACCTGTGTTCAGAGCATTTTCAGTTCACCTTACTAAATATAAGCAGACAACTAAGGATCAGCACCTATCTGAGAAAGGTTTTTTACCATGAAAGACTAAGACAAACAGGAGAAATGAAAACAAAAAACCTGTGTCTTGGCAGTGAACAATGCAGGAGGAAAAAACTCCAGTGTCTTCAGAAATGAGAAGATAGAGCATCCATGAAACAAGAATAAGAAGGCTATAAAAGATTAAGGGAAGGGGGGAGAGCTCATAAAATTAAAAACCTGACAGAATTTTTAAAATTTTTCAACATGTAAGGTGGAAGATAAAGTTTAGAAACTTCCCCTAGAAAGAACAAAAAGATGAAAATTGAAAGATTTATGAAACAGTGTATCAATCTAGGAAGTCCAAGACTAAACAAAAGTTGCAAAACGAAACAGAACCATTATTCCAAAAACTAAATTGCCATACTGAAAGAGGCCACTAAGGGCCAGTACAACGAAAGAAAACTTTCTTCAAGGCATATAATTATGAAATTTTGGTACATGGGGACTAAAAGCTAGAAAAATATGGTTTTATGGCCAAATTTTCAATATTTTTCCAGTTTTTAGTCTTTGTGTTCTGAAATGCTTTCCAATCTAGAATTCTATATTCAGCCAAACATTTTTCGACATGCAAAAATATTTTTAATTCTAAGTAGTTACAGATTGAAAAAAGTGTGTTAATACTATCAGACTTCTCACAGGTGGGGAAAGGAAATGCGAACAAAGGATAAGGAAAGGCTAAAAGGAAATGTCTCGTGCTGCTTTAGAATTGGATTCATCAGTAGATGTGTAGATGAATGTATTGGTTCTGTACACGAAAAAGGCAAAGTTATGACACCCTTCAGCACTGAGCACACCCAGACTATTCCTTACTAAATGCCTGATCCAGCTGGGGCAGGGAAAGGACAAGATGATCCCGGACCACTTTGTTATGCCAGAAAATAAGTACTCAAAACACTAATGGAAACACATCATAGAGAACACAAAGGCTACAGTAGTGGATTATAATCCATTGAATAAAATAATTCAGAAATTCAAATTGACAAGTGGGAAAAAGGGAAACTCTTAAGTTCAGTATGCCCCTCTACCCTAAAAAAAACAAAACAAAACAAAACAAAAAAACAACCAGCCATTTCATATCATCACTGCAATAACTTAGACAAGAATTATCAGGAGATGCTAAAACTAGGTGGTTCAAGTTTGATAAGGAATGGATTACTTACATATTTCCTATCTCCCTACTAATTAGTTATTACCAAAGGGAAAAAAATAGCAACTTGACAGTGGAGAAACCTGAAAGATCAAAGTTAATGTCGACAATAGTGGGGCATGACATCACTTGCCTCTAATGTGAAGTTCTGAGCACACATCACTTACGTGGTATGCCGGCCACAAATACACATTCGGAATCTCATCCTGAGGGAATGCATAAATCCTCATCAAGGAGAGATATTCAACAAAATGACTGGCCTGCACACTCCAAAAACATCACTACCAAGAGAGACAAAGGGCAAAGGACTACTCCAGATTAAAGGAAGAGACTCAACTAAATGCAATGAACTGGCTTCCAAACTTTAAGTACCTGAGAAGAAAGTACTGGACCATCAATATTTGAATAGTCTTTGAATTAAAAATCACTGTTACTTCCTAGATTTTGATTATTGTGATTCCTGCAAATGGCTGTTGTAAAAGGTTCAGGAAAATGTGTATGACTTGAAGTATGAAACAAATGTGGCAATATGTTAACTATTGGTGAATTTGGATGAAGATGACTTCTAAAGTCTTCTTTGTAGTCTTACAACTTTTCTGTAACTTGAAACTATCTCAAAATTAGAAGCGAAAGACTAAAGATTATTTTTATTTACTCCGTGTTTTACCTATTATACTAGTCCCAGCCAACATCTGTGAGTCAGTGTTCACAAAGGTTAAAAATGACAATAACCTGTAGGACACCGGAAATCACTCAGAAGCTGAAAGAGTAAGAAACTGAAATCCACCTCTTCAACTCTGAGACATAGAGCACTGTAAATTTCAGGGGACAGACATGTTCAGACTGAAAATAGTCACAGAAATGTAAATTTTTCATTTTATTCAAAGTTGGTACAGAAGTGCTAACATTTCCATAAAATAATTACTATACTTCAGTTACAGGACAAAATACCACAGAAAGGAATGTACTTTGCAAGAAATGTAGTTCATCTTAAGTTTCCAAATACTTCTGAAGGCTAATGCAGCAGCTGGCAAAATAACACACAGTACACAGAACAGTGTATTTTACAGAGTCAGTCATGAAAACTGACAGCTCATTTTAAACAACAATAACACTTTTAAAAAACACATTAAATCAAGATCATACATGTCTACAATTTAAAAAACCAGATTGTATACAGTAGAATAGTCAGGTTAGAATTGTCATGAATGGTTAACAATTTTAAATCTACAGTTTCAATGGTTTTCCTTTCAGTATGCAAGTAGCCTGGTTTATACCAAATTCTACTTTCTGCTTGCAACTAAAACATTGCACAATGAAATGGACTAGATTAGTCAAACTTTAAGACAAAAAAGAGCTATAAACAAAGGGAAAATTGGAAATCAAGTTTACAATAAAAAACATTCAAAATTAATGTTCATCAACCTCACTTATAATTACATTTGGTCTATAATGCTTGACTAAAAGGATACATTTACACAATAAACACCCCCAGTGTACTGACTGGTCTATTACAGAAAATCTGAACAAAGCAAATAGGCAGGACACTGGGAAAAACATACTTCAACGTAGACATCTCTTAAAAATGCATCACTATATATCAAAGTTACTAGATAAAAGCAGCAGTACTCTGCTGACATTTGGCTTAAAAACAAAGGAATGAATGAAGCAACTTCACAGGATATTATTAGAAAAGGAATTGGTTTTCTTCTTGAAGAAGACTACTAACTTTTGCACAGCAACTATTTTTGATATCCATCTTATCAAAAAAAGAAAAAAGAAGCACTGAGACGCCTACCAGTTCATACTGTGATTGCCAACACAGGTCTGGACACAGAAAATGGATGTCCAAGCCAAGAATGGATAAATCCCTGTTCTATTTTCTGAACTCTGCTGGCAATCTATAAACTGAAGCAATAATGGCAGGGGAAAGCAGGGGGAAGAGATTCCGTACCATTATCTGACACCAATGTAACATGTCATTATTAAAAAAAGTAAAGCTTTGCATTTTAACAACCCCACAGAAAAGTCCATGAGCAAAAGACTTGTTGGTCTGTTTGTCACTCAAAAGTCTGAGATCTCACAGTGAAATTAGAAAATTCTAATTATACATATTTACACAACTAGGACTACTTTTCACCTAGGCTAGTTAAAGGAGTCTTACAAGGAATTATAAATGAAAAGTATTTCTGCCAAAGGGATTTTCAAAAGCATTCTTTCAAAAAGTTCTTAGAAACTATTTTAAAGGTACAGAATACATAATATGTAAGACTAACAGTTTATAACTGCTTTGCATTATTACGCACTGCTAAGCCAAGGATGTTCCTCACACTTCTCCAGATTCCTGCCATGCCTGGCACTCCTCTCTCCTCAATCCCTTCCCCGCACGCCAAACCCAGGGTTTTACATTCTGAAGTAATGATATAGGTACACGCCTGCCTAGCTTTTTGCTGAAGGGAGGAATTTCTCCAAGTATTCCGTCACCTCAGCCCACATCAACTATAATCTTCATTCTAGACCTATGAATTGACCAAGCCTTTCACTAAGAAAATACATAAAATAAGAGAAAGGAACAAGGCAGCCACTTCTCTCCTAAGCACTGCACCTTGACATCTGCGGACAATTCAAGATAGAGCTGGTTATTCATTCTTGGTAAACATGGACTACTCAGACGTGAAGAAAGTGAGGGGTGGCGGGGCAGGAGAAGGGCGGCTGGCTGAGGAAGAACTGCATTTTCATCTCTTGCAGGCACATTCAGATTTCCTCTAGTCTGGTCTTGAGGAAGACAACAGGACAGATAAAAGACTCCTTTAGACTTAGTACCATGGTAAAAAGCAAAGCAGTTCATTTGGCAAGTCTGTCTCAGAGTTGGTTTGATGCTCAGAACACCTGGATCAAATTCTCCTCTGTTAAAATGAGTGTATGAAGAAAATAAAGGTAACTTCATCTGTCATATACAAACCCACACAAAAATTAAAGTACATTTGCCCTATTAAAATGTGAATTTCACCATGTTTCTCAGAGCATTACTGATGAGGTAATACTTCCTCAGGACAAAATTTTATTTAAAACTCCATTGGCTCTACATCTAAAGCAGAAGGCCGTTACCTGTTCTACCCACCAGAACCTTGAAAGTCTATCTCTATTTCTTAAATTTCAGATTATGGGAATGAGCCCACATATCCCAAGTATAATCACAGTATTCTTTAATTTGCATTCTCTCCCTCCACCAAAGCAGTACAAACTTACTCAGATTAGTACGTCAAATCCCCTATCACCTAGGACCCACCTGTATCTGAGACAGCGCATTGTCTAGGGTTTGGGGCTGGCACTCGTGGGCTACAGAGAATACTGTTAGTCTTGTGCTTTCTACACGTGGAGACACAAGGTGTGAACACAAACCTGTGCTTTCTATGGATCTTTCACTTTTTTCTTTCAGAATATGAACTACTGTCACGTGTTCTCAGATTTACTTTTCAAACCCATAATAAAAATGATAAAATTAAAGTATATACGGATTATTTATATAACTTTAAATTTTTAATTGTGGATATAAAAGCAGCAAATAAAGACAAATAAATAACATTAAGCTGCAACACAAGTATCAAGCTACCTTGTTTCCTTGAATCTAAAGGTTGCATATAAAGTATGTAAATTTTAAAAACTTCACTCACTAATTATACCAAAATTTAAAAAGGAGTAACAAATAAGAACTTTCTATTATAAAAAGGAAAAGTGCAAACTATCAGAGTCAATAATGGCAACCAGAAGGCACTAATCCAAACACATAAACTTCAAAAGTTGGTTACCATGGAATAACATATAGACTCACCTCTGCCAATTTGGAATTTCAATAATAGTAAGAAGCCTAATTTCAACTCCCAATTATCACAAAAATAAAAGTGAGTTGCTAACTAGTATTCCATTTATCTAAGTCTAGGCTATACCAATAAACTGAAAATTATCTACTTTATCTAAAAATCTAACTAAATATTCCTTTATCCAACAGTACTTGGGAATAGTGAATTCATCAGGATACGATTATGGTGATCCACTACCGACTGGTGCTGTTGTTGAAATCACTGTAATACGTAATTCCCTTATTGGTAGAGTTCACTGAAAGTAAACTGTCTTGAAGTGCTCGGGAGGGCTTCATGATCACAGGCAACGGTTGCGGCACATTCTCATTCCCGAGGACAGCAAACCCAGTGCTCCCACACTAAGAGGAAGCTGAGACCACCGTGCACTGTCCTGATTTGCTCTTCAAGCTGCTTACTTTATTTTAGCATGCCTCTTAAAACATGCTGAGTCCAGGTAACCAAATCCAATGTCATTACATAAAACAAGGTTACTAATTTAAATCAACAGCCAAAAAGCATGCATGATACTCCCTTAAAAAGTAAAGTGCAAGCCGGGCGTGGTGGCGCACGCTTGTAATCCCAGCATTTGGGAGGCTGAGACCGGAGGATCCGGGTTCGCGGCCAGGCTCAGCTACTTAGTGAGGCACTCCGCAACTTAGTGAGACTCGGTTTCAAAATAAAGAATAAAAAATAGGGCTGGGGGTATAGCTCGGAGGTAGAATGCCCCTGAGTTCAATCCCCAGTACCGCAAAAAAAAAAAAAAAAAAAAAAGTAAAGTGCATGAGATTAGTAATGATACAGATACACAAAATCTTTTTCTGTTCATTTCTGAGTAAAGAACTGTATGTCAATGGTTACAGTTGTTGATCATCAAATAAACTGGGTGCCTACCCCAAAACAACAAACTTCACCTTTTATAAAGGTGTTGAGACAAAAACACAAATTACATCAATTTCACAAATTTCTTTCATGGCAAATCAGTAGTTTAAGTCTTATTCCCAGTACTAGAGACAGAAAAGTTCAAATAAAAACATTTATATGACTACAGGAATTATGGTGTAGAACTCAGTACTTAGAACCTCTTATAGGAATCAAAGTAGCTGAGCAGCTATAGTATTCCAACAGAGGAAAGCCTGACAAAAATATACCTAATTAAAACAAATTACTTTAATGAGGAAAAGCATCTGCAGCTCTGACTTAAGTCAACCAAGATTAACAGTCTACTTTTACTGCAAGAACAAATTTTGGGGGCCATCCAAATAATCTCCAACATCTCTTTGCATTCTGACCCCACATTATTTCAAAGGGACCATGAATTTTCACTATTTCTCTCTCCCTAATTTTTGAAAATGGAGTTTTGAGAATAAAATACTGATGAATTAATGCTTTTACCAACAGTCAACACAAATCTGAGAAAATCGTTCAAGAATTAAGCTTTTAAACTAACAAAATTTAGTACATTTAAATGTAACTATATTATTGAATCACTATTTGGATCTAAGTCCTCATCACCAAGGCAAAGCAGCACTTTTACACACCAAGATGACACACCTGAAAATGAAATCAGCTGACCGCAGAGTAAAATAAAAATCTAGTAAGTGTTGAACAAAAGAATAAGGTGAAGAACTACAGAAGCAAGCAATGTGAGGGAAGACAAAACACCAGGCTCTGAGTGGTGGGGGAGGATATACACACATAGCAGTTTATGCCACTGTAAAGTCTGCTTGGGCTAGTATCAGCATATGAAATGACAAGTACCTTAGCACCTGGCTAATGAGAAAGCTTATGGATACTGAAGCCTAAAACTTTTTTCCTACTGGGTTATCACTGTCAAATGTCAGTCATTTTAACCTCTAAATATGAGGAGTGGTTTAAACTAGCCAAACAGCCGAGATGCTTCAAGTTCCAGAATTTAATGAATATGATTCTACATCTGTATAGATTTTAAGCTGTTTGTTCTTTACCAATCTGTCCATTTCTGTACCACCCATGTGCTTATCAGGATCTTACTGAATAGTTTTTCTGATTTCTTAGGAAAATTTTGTCCTTGCAAGCCTCTGCAATTTCATAATTTAACAGGAATGGTCTTATACAGATCTCTCATTCCAAACCTAGGGAACGGTGAGGTGTTACCTAATAGATCACCACATGGTTCCCTTTCCAGTCATCATACCTCAGATGAAAATGAGACAAGGAGCTAAGCATAGGGGAATCCAGTACCCAATACTGCCAAGTGGGAATGCTGAAGGACCTAACCCTTTTAATGGTGAGCAGTAGAGCCGGTTCATTTGGTGTGAAAGAATGAGAATAGCCCCTATGCTAAATGACATTCAAAGAGAAGATCCATGCACCTTATATAGAGGGGAAAAGCCATCCGAAGTCTCTAATTGCCCTGGGACAAGACTTTTAACCCCTTCTTAGCCTCAGGTTAGTGAAATGAAAAACAACCCTCTCACCTAATTCTTCAAATGGAAGTTACACAGAGTTGATGGGTCTCTGCTAATTTCTTGAGGTGCCATCCCAAAGAGCTACTGGCTACATGATCCTGGCCAGCCTTTATGCAAAATGACAATGGATCCTTTGAGCCAAGTGAAAAGGAAGCCCTGGAGACCAGATCTATTGGATTTGAGCCAAAGGACACAGCACTGCTACGACTTGACGCTTTCTGAAGACAAAAGTGAACGCCTCCTCGGGGAAAGAACACCTGAGGAGGAAAAGAGGCTCAGTGGATTACTCGTGGGGCAGCAGGACACAGTCTGAGAGACTAACAGAGACAGAGGCCCTACAAAAAAGCCAGCTCCCATTCTGCATACCAGTGTAATAAGCCCTTCTTTGCATCAGATCTGGCGAGAGGAGAGTAAGAACTGCCAAAGACAAAAACCTAGGAGCTGGGGAAACCGTTCACAGCTGATAAGGCGTTATTTGTCTCTATCTTTAAGACCAGTATGCTCACCTCACCTCATTTTTGATTGTTGGCTACTATTATTTTAGTCAGTAAAGTATCACTGGTCAATTCTGAAACTTAGCTTGAGCAAATATAAAAATATACAAAGGTTGATGTCTACAGATCACTGCTATCTTTTAGGACTCATTTAATCAATATAAAGTATGAATATTTTGCTAGCTTAAGACAATCCATGTATCATTCCAGGAACAATCATTCTAATGAAACATAGACTGAAGATTAGTCCCCTGAAATGAAGCTGCCATCAGCAATTCACATATGTATTCAAGCACATTGTCTATTACTGAGAAGCAACAAAGAGGACAAGCTTCAGGGACTTCAGTCTAAATAAAATGATGTTTATACTGGCAAGAATAAACAATTCTAATGGATATGCTAATAGTCATTCCTTATTTACAGACATTAGTACTCTAAACTTGACCTACTGCTATATATACACCAGACACAAGATGATGTATTTTATGTATAGTACTAAGACAACAGCAGAGATAAGGTAGGGGGATCCTAACACTCCAAAATATTTGGACTCAATGTCAAATAATGGGGGGGAAATCTACATAAATACCCCCTATTCACTTATCTTGTAAACAGAAGGGATAGGAAGGCTGCCTAGTCAATGTACCAATTCTCACTGCTGTGTTACACAGCAATGTGTTCTGAGTTATGAAAATGTTAATTCCTACAACTTAATACCAATTTGGAAAGCCCAAGATTCTATTACTTGACCAAATCCAAAATGTTGTCTCAAAGGAAGAATACTTCTGAGAAACAATAGCACAAAAAATGGACAAACCATTTGTCCAGATTTGGAGACCTGGTTTCTGTTCTTCCCAAATAGCTTTTCACACCTTGGATATTTCACAGCCTCAGACTCCATACAAAGAAAGGATGGTCTCTTATCTATTTGGCCCCTAGGTTATAAACCTTTAGAATTGAGAAAAAAAATTCTACAAGGCACTCTAAGCACTTCAGAAATACATGCTATTCATATGTGAATTACGTTTCACCTACAGACTCAGTCCATCAGAAAGCCTCCTGAAGATGGGAAGACATTATGCTACCTGATAATTTCTAAAGTCAAATTTGGACTTAACAAGTCCATCAGAAACAAACTAGTTTATATACTACAAAAATTTTAAATTCATCAGGACTGAGTTTTGATTCAAAATCTACAAAAGTATCTATAAAAGCAATTTTTCTGTAAAGAATACAAGCTTAATAAAATCATGCAATTTAAAAAGTATCAGTCTAAAGAAAGTCAAAGAGGAGATACACAATTAGTTTTCTTCATCTTTCATGGAGGACAAAGGACAGTGTTGAAAACACAGAACTACATCCTCTGTAGAGCTTTTCCCTAACATCTTTTGTACTCCTCCTCCCTATGGAGAAATAACTTGTGAAAAACAGATTCCCACCAACGGATGATGAAAATGGGTACCAAGCCATGTCAAGATAAGGGTCCTATAATTATAGGAGTGCTAAAATATCCTCCACAAACACATTACTAAACCCATAAGTTGTTTATGGCATCATCTGAACATGCTATCCATCCTACAGAAAGACTATAATCTACCAATGGCAAGCGTGCACTCTCGAATTCTGTGTTACTAATGGACAGTTAGCGCTGAAACATCCTCACATGCTCTAAGTCACTATAACAACAAGGATGTAGAGGCTGTGTACAGATGGCTGTCTTTTGAGAAAAAAAAAATCAGGAAAGAACATATCAAGAAACACAGTATGACCTCAGAATTAAATTTCCCCTCTAAAAAGCTCAACTTGACTACATCAAGATCTAATCAAGTAGGATAATCTAGCACACAAAAGCAGTGAAATTTTTCTTTCTCAAGATACTGTATATATCTTCCAAATGGGTCCACTTGGGAGGGCATTTGGCTAATAAAGAACGTTACCAAATGACAAGAAAAAAGGTTAGAAAATTGGTATGATTAATTACCTGTTTAGTATGTTAATCAACAATGCTTGGGAGCTGGTAATTCCCAAAACACATTTAAAAAAAATTTTTAATTTGGTCTGTTCAAAAAATGTGGGGATCATAAGCAACATTTATTTCACTTCCCCCCATACTCATTTAGCAATACAATAACACATAACTTAATAGACAGACTTGGTGATCATTTGAGTATGGTTCACTTAACATCAGTGAAAGCAGAAAAAATGGAAAGGAAGGAACTAGAACAACCCTTACCCCCAAACATTCCACATACAGGTGGTACAACAAATACCTACAGGAAAGCAATCTTCCTTTCTTTTGGCAATCAATAGACTCATGCTAACAAAGTGAATCTGGCAAACTAACTTGTCCTGAAATAAGTACCACACAAGCACATAAGGTTTCCAGTACAAAACTGATTGTACCAATGTCTAAGAATTCAGTTTGTTGTTGTTTTTATGATAGTAGGGATTAGAGACAGAAAAAAACTAGAAATGAGCAAATCTTCTATATCAGCATTAAGGTCTACCAAGACTTGGCAGTGCAGTCAATATATCTTATTCATGATACCTTAACATATATTCTGTTCTAAGTATTCTATGATATGAGAATAACTGCTCTTTCCTAACTTTGGTATGAAAAATTTTAAAACCACATTTTTGCACATTTTAGTTTGTTTTGCTTCATTTAGGTTGAAAATTTACTTTCATCCATCTCTGAGAAAATAAAGTCTTGCAAGTAGATGATTTTCTAAGTAAAATTTGGCTAAAACCTACAGCGTAAACAATGCCTGAGAGATGCAACAGTTACATAATTTGTTTTCCAAAGACCAGTATTTTCTTAAGTGTCTCACCATATCCTTAAGTTCATAAGGAGAAATAAACAAACATGAAAATTCCAAGAGAACACACAGCAAAAAGTCCAATGTTTAGTATTATTTTAACTTGTGGAGTCTCTTCTAACATTTGTAAACAAACAGCCTCTTCCTCCATCAAGTCTCTGAGATTCCTCTTGCTGAGGCTCTTACTCTTAAAGCCACAAAACCAGTCTATGAATTTCCAGTGCCGGCCTCGGTCCTCTGTTTCTTTCTTTCTCTCCTTCTCACCCATGAGAGCCGCTTGCCCATTGGAGTAAGAGTCTACTGGTGTTTCTGCCTCTGAATGACCCAAGGAAGCCACGGGGTTGCCTTCCTCTCTGCAGGTCACCAAAAGATTAACATCTTCAGGCTGAAGGCCCTTAATGCTATCTTCAGATTTCCCGTTGGGAATTACGTGGTTGATGGCCTCACTATTCTCACTGCATCGCAGAATGCTCTTCTCCTGCATTTTGTACGGCTCATCTTTCTGAGAGCAGCTCTCCTTCGACACCAGGTTCTTCTTGGACCAAAAAGTGGTAGTGCGAATCTGTTCCTTCGTGGGGGGTGATGTGAGAAGGCTAACAATTACAGTAATGATTCCCGTGACCCAAAACAATGCCGTGGCCACATACATATAATGGATGTCTTTGATGAAGCCTGGCCTGTTATCAGGTTGGTCACACTCTGGGGCACGGTAGGCAAAGGCCAGTATCAAACGGATTGCTCCAAGAACAAAGCCAGCCATTCCACCATAGAAAGCCCCTTGCTCATTGCAGCGCTTCCAGAAAATTGCCAGAAGGAACAGGGCTGCCACTGGGGGTGTCAGGTAATCTGCTACCTCCTGAATGTAAAGGTACATCTGGCCTCCTTGCATCTCCACGATGATTGGCACCCATGCTATGCTGATCACCACCATGAAAGCCACAAATATCCTCCCCACAATCATAAGTTCCCGGGAGCTTGCACTCTTGCGGATGAGTTTGTACACATCGAGCGTGAAAATGGTACTGGCACTGTTAAAGATAGAGTCCAAGTCACTCATTAGAGCTGCAATCATCACTGCCATCATCAAACCCCGAAGGCCCACAGGAACCAGCTTCATCACTAGGCGTGGGTAAGCAATATTCGAGCACCCAGCTCTGCTGCCACACACTTGCATGCAGTGCTCTGGGTTGATGCAAGCTATATCATCAGCAAACAGTATCCTGGAAATCATTCCTGGGACAACTATGATAAACATTGGCAAAAGCTTCAAGAAGCCAGCCATAAGAGTAGAGCCCTTGGCATGAGCGATGTTTTTGGCTGCTAGGACCCTCTGCACGATGACTTGGTCAGCACACCAATACCACACTGAGGCCGGGGTCTGCCCAAGAATGAATCCAGGCCATGGAACATCTTCATCTGTTGGACCCCGCAACATTTTTAGGGCTTCTTTCTTAGGTTCGACATTACAGGAATTTGTGTTGGAAAGGTTGTACGTCAACAAGATGGAAGTGACATTGGGTGAGGCCAGCATGTACCTTCTCTTAACTTCCTCAAACCCACCAATCTCCATCATGCTAATGACCATAAGCGTGAGCGCCCCCACAATCATGAGCAGAGCCTGCAGAGTGTCTGTGTAGATCACCGCAACAAGGCCTCCGGTGACAGTCAGCAAGGCAGTCATGCCAATGAGCAGGATGACAGACACGTAAAGGTTCCAACCCAAAGACTCCTGGATAAAGAGGGCACCCGAATACAGATCCACTGAGAGCTTGGTGAAGATATAGAGAATCAGAGACAAGGCTGCAAAATAGACCTGAATCCTATGGCCACCAAAGCGCTTGGACAAGTATTCAGGCATGGTGTATACCCCTGACCGGATATAAATCGGGATAAAAACCCATCCCAGAAGTTGCAAAAGCAGTAAGGCATTGAATTCCCATGCGCCCACTGCAAATCCACTCGCAGCTCCAGATCCTGCCAGCCCAATGAAGTGCTCACTCCCAATATTGCTCACAAACAGAGAGGCACCAATGGCTACCCAGGTCATAGAGCGCCCTGCCAGGAAGTATCCACTCACGGTGCTTCTATTAGATTTCCACATGGCAAAAAACCCAATGCACAGGACCAGGATAAAATACAGGGCCACTATGGCAATGTCTGCTGTCTCCAGTACAGCCCTCATTCTGGCAACTTGTGAATAAAAGCGTCCAAGTGACAGAAGTGTCCAATTTTTTATTTACTTATTAGTAACCCCAGCCAAGTCTGTAAACCATACGTGAACTGGACTACACAGAGCAACACAGCAGGTCAAAGTCTTTGTCCTTTGGTTTGCTGTCTTGATGGTGGTGGTTGTGATAAACTTTGAAGGAGACAGTTTAAATTTTCCTCCGCTTCTTAATTGGAATTGAGAACTTAGCTCGTACTCTTAATCCACTCTCCACAAGACCATCAGCATTTACTCAGGTGCTGGAGGAGAAATTCTGAGTTGCAGCTAAGTCTAGTGAAGCCTACTGTACCAACCCTGCAAGGCAGCAAAGACAAAAGACAAAGATTGAATTAGAGGAGGGTCTCACCAAGTGATGAGGAAACGTTCAGTCGAGCAAACGGCGCAACAAGACATTCTTTATAAAAAGAAAAAATAACTTTTAAAATACATGTTAGTTCCACAGCAAAGAGCAGTCTATACTATCACAGCTGATACTTAAGAGTCAGTGAAAGTATTCATCATTTTGAGTGACAAAAATTCATCAATCTCATAAGTGGCCTACCTTCTCTAGCAAGTTAACTGTGTACCATGACATTGTCCTTTCTTGTCTTATTGTGGTAGTCTCAGCTTGGACATTTTAAGATCTTCAAGCGCCCTATGAGGGGAGGGCACTAATTATAATAAGGACACCAAAAGGAATCTTAGGGTCGATGAAATAGCAGATATGTTTACTTGGTGTAAGCATCTACTCCCAGGGAAATTTAAAAGGAAAGCAAGTACTACCTAGTCCGTGCAAATCTACTGCTGTAAAACTTTCCTAAATTCCTACTATACATGTATATAGCTATCACAGAGTAGTAATCTAGAACTTGTAAGATGCCTAATGGTAAACCAGATATTCCACACACAAAAACTAGAAACACACAACTTACAAAACAACCCCAAAATTGTATTCTTTTCACTAGTGAAAAACATTGGAAGATAAAAAGAGAAATTTAAAAGAGGTAATTTCCTTCCCTTCCTTTTCTTCAGGCAGTATTTCCAAGAGAACTTCTGACAGTATAAAGGCACTGTCTGGAGGTTTGAGTCTGTTGAGCATTTTTCCTTTTGATGCTTTTTCACCAAAGGGTGTAAAGGGCAGGGGGAGGAGGCAGAAGGAGGATAGTTTTCTGCAAGACTGAATAATTTGATTATTGTACCTTCCAAACCTGAACAAAACAGGTACTTGTCAACCATTAGGTAAATCATCTTCAATAAGTCCATCTGATATCTTTCAGTCCTGTATTAAGATAATCATTCTACAAAACAGACATTTAAACTTACTTAAAATCAGATTTATGAATTTAAAAGTTTTTCTCCTGGTAAAGAGACAAATCCTAAATCTTCAAAGGTATTATAATTGTAGCTGACAGGTCAATAAGAAAAACATTATATCATTCAACCTAATACCTCAACATGTTAATTTCTAAGTGATTTCTCCTTTTGACTCTGAGGCAACCTCAAAATAAATGTTTTTTTCGTGCTTTAAAAAGCTGTTTCTAGCCGGGCGTGGTGGCGCACGCTTGTAATCCCAGCATTTGGGAGGCTGAGACCGGAGGATCCAGATTCACGGCCAGCCTCAGCTACCTAGTGAGACACTCCGCAACTTAGTGAGACCCTGTTTCAAAATAAAGAATCAAAAATAGGGCTGGGGGTATAGCTCGGATGTAGAATGCCCCCGAGTTCAATCCCCAGTACCGAAAAGAAAAAAAAAAGATGTTTCTTATTGATGATCTAAAACCAACAGTAAACTTAAATGCCGTAAGTAATACTAAGACCACCACTTCAACTGTTCAAAATAGATCACAGTTCAAAAAATTTGAAAACATAGCAGACATAATGCCTTAAGACTAATGCCCCACCAAATTAGGTTATTAGATCTAATCCATAAAGCTGCCTAGATAAAAATGTCAATCTCATCTTTATCCCTTTTTAAACACAAAGCACTACAGTAATTATGCTATGAAAACCAATTAAAAGCCTTCCTCCTAAAAGTCAAGTGTCAATGGCTGGCATATATAAAATTGCCAAAGGCAAAAAACATAAAGTTGGGATTTGTATCATTTCTCATCTTCCAAATCCTGAAGGTTACATTTTATGATCCCCTTTCCCACCTCAAAAAGCTTTTGAGGTTTTAAACAAATATTTTGAAATTATTTGGGAAGAGTCACTTAAATTTGTAATGAAATACAAGACGACAAATAAACATACGTTATTTAAAAGAGTATCACTAAATGTTTCAGTATAAGGGACAGCTCCTCACTTACAATGGAAAAGTGTTGGCAGTTATGAAATCCTGCTACCTAACACCCAAACCAAACTCTTGTCACCTGTTCAACCTAACAGGTAAGCCTTGCCCAAAGAAGGTCAGAAGACCTTCTTTCAGATATTGTCTCTCAATGGCAGTACCTGACCATGTGTAAGAAGGGAGAGAAAAACACCTAGCACTTCCGTGTTTATGTCTGGAGAAGAGGCGGGACTAAATTGGTGTCAGCAGCTGCTACTCATTTGTTCAGGGACAAAGTGCTCAGAAACAAAAGAAGCTTCAGCACTAGGAAGCAGTGCTAATATCAATGACATTTCTCATTGTCAAATACGATTTACGCAAGGCAGATATCTGCACCCTATAATCTGCTCCCTGTGGAATGCTCAGGCTACTTGAAATACCCATGCAAAGACTGACCCCTACTTCCCTAGATGTTCTGCTCACAGGGGAGATAACAAGGAGAAGCCAAATACTAGCTCAAAGCCAAGTTCAACTCTTTCTGCCTATGCCTCTTCAGGACCTTCAAAAGCTACTGCTGACAGTCCCTCACTGGACACCCTACCAGTCTGTGGGTAGGTTTTATAATTTTTCCAATTTAAACAAAATAGATCCATAGATCAACACCTGCTAAAGTCTGAAAAAGGGAAAACAAAACCAAAAGTAAGTCAATTTAGTTTGTAGAAAGATATAAACACTAATACAATGCAGCTAAATTTCATACTCTAGTCATGAATAGAGATTGTCAAAGGTTGAATTTTGACCTTTCCAGAGATAAATTTCATGTTCCTTAAAAATGGTTCCAAATAGAATACACAGCATAAGTTTTATACAATTTCTTTCTTTTAAAGGGTAAGTTTCCTCAACAAACACATAATGAGCACTGTCCAGAGTTCCTTTATTTTTAGAAAGAATACACAATAAAAAAATCTTCCTTCTCAGAAAGTAATGTCTTATTGATAGTTTTACAGAGAAATAAAATGCAAGTTTGACACTGTCATTTATTTGTACAAATTAAATTACAACTGAAGAGCTAATTCAGAGAGAAATATGTATAAATATGCTGTTTTTGACCAACTAGAAAGAGGAAAAATAGGGAATAACAAATTTAAATCAACTACTAAACTCCTTCAGGTGATATAAAGCATGCTTATCAAAATATAACTACTTGTGATGACCAAATCTCTTTCTATCATCTAGAGTGACCATATTATTTATCTACCAAAACAGGAAAATTATTCTTGAACAACTTATAAAATCCAGGATGTATGATCACTATCTAAAAGAAAAGTCACCTGTCATAAAATCAAACGGGAAACAAGGAGGAGGATCCCTGAACTCAGTCAGGGCTCTCATCATAACAAACTCAATGACACATGTGTGCTACTGAAGTGGAGAATAGCAAGGAGGAGTGGTAACATGCCTAATCAGGAGGCAGAGGCAGGAAGACCACAAGTTCCAAGTCAGTCTTGGCAACTTGGCAAGCCCGTCTCAAAAGGCAAAAATAAAAAGGGCTGGCAATGTTGCTTAGTGGTAGGATGCACCCAGGATCAATCCCCAGTACCACAAAACAAACAAAAAGAGTGTAGAATATGGTGACCCTGAAAGTGACAAAATGTCTTTAGCTTTGGGATCAATTTACACACACTCAAGAGACCATCTGAACAGGCCAATCCAGTATCATCTATGGCAGACTTGTTGACTCCTACTCAAACTGATCCAAATTAAAAACATTCACATAACCAGCTACTAACTTAAGGGTTATAAAACACAGAGACCTCCCCAAACCTGACTGTCTGAATTAGAATCGCCTTTGTGTAACTCACCAAAACAAAGAAAAAACATGGGCATACTAGAGGCCTGCTTTCTCCCCTCCCCACCCCAAACTCAACATAGCCATAGGCAATGGCTCTCACTACCACCAGATTTCAGGACTAAGGGTCGTGGGTGTAGGTTACCAACAGAAATGTACAGTGGTGAAGTACAGCAGAAAGCAGACAGCTTTGAAATACTGGTTTCCAAGCTCTGTTACCACTTCCTAACTGCAGGATCGCAAACAAACAACTTTATCTCTATGAACCTCAACTGTCTCATCTGTACAATGCAACCACTGCTTAGCACCTAATGGCTCAGTAAAGAGAAACAAGAAAGCTTCTAATACTGCCCATGACAATAGGCCAGTGTCAGTGAATGTCAGTTTACTCACCACAACCCAGACAGTCTAGAAACCAGGACAGCCTTTCAGATTCAACTCTCAACTACATGCCAGGCATGTCAGCATCTTCACAAAGGTTATATTAAATAAAATAATGAGGAAACTAAATATTCTAAAGATCCCAGACACTTCATCAAATATTAGCTTACTTACATCACTTCACTTGAATGAAATACAAAAAATTAGTAACAAAATTCACAGAAAATTCTTACAGATTTTTCACATATACTTCACTTTTGTCACGTTGAGGCAAAGTCTAGTAAAGGAAATTCCACAAGTGAAATACTTAGTGGTGCTTGGTGCCAATCACACAGACCCATACAAGACTGTCCTCAACCCTTCCTTACTTTTAAAATGTGGAGCATGAGCAGAGTGTGGTGGTATACACCTGTAATCCTAGTACCAGGGAGGCTGAGACAGGAGGATTGCAGGTTTAAGGACAGACTCAGCAATGTAACAAGACTCTCAGCAACCTAGCAAGACTGTTTCAAAACAAAAAATAAAATCGGGCTGGGGGTATAGCTTGGAGGTAGAATACCTCTGGGTTTAATCCCCAGTATCATAAAAAATAAAAACATAGAGCACAGATGATAGGTTTACCTGTGACACTTAAAAGCAAAAACAAGTTGTTTTCCTAATACAAGTGACATGAACTCCAGCCAATTTTGAATTGCAAGTGGAACTGAAGACAGCATTATAGGTAACTGTATTATGTAAAGTTCCTATCATTTAAGGAGTTTACCTTAAATCTGACAAAACATTTCTATTATACCTATATCTCTCTCTGGCTAATTGGAATTTTTAAAGTACATTAAGTACAGGAAACCCTAACTGGATTCTAATGGTGTTCGACCATAGTCTGAGAATTTCTAGTTCCTTGCATACCATGTCATAAAATCTGATTTACCTAAAAAAGCTCAAAAACCTTTAGGTTTATCATCTCATCTACTAACAATTCCCCTCCAAGAGATTTTCATTTTAAACTGCTTCTATCAACATAAAAGTTGGCTCACAATGGATTTAAGTCACAGAAAAATAAGACCATTTGTGTATGAAAACTGAAACTACTACTGATTTTAGAGCAAACTCCAACATTTTTTAGAGAAATGAAAATATTAATAGCAAGAGTGTCTGTGTTGACGAAACATCTGTGTAACTTAGTGTCTTCAAACAGCTCAGCACTATCTGCTTATAAAAGACTACCAAAAATAAGTGAACTCTAAGTGCGATTAAAAACAAACCTGGCGAGCCGGGCGTGGTGGCGCACGCTTGTAATCCCAGCATTCGGGAGGCTGAGACCGGAGGATCCGGGTTCGCGGCCAGCCTCAGCTACCTAGTGAGGCACTCTGCAACTTAGTGAGACTCGGTTTCAAAATAAAGAATAAAAAATAGGGCTGGGG
>PVLC010004795.1:0-13392 GCA_004027655.1 Graphiurus murinus | reverse complement strand
AATACTACCTTGAAGGAAAGAAATATTTCTTTATTGATAGGAATAAACATTAACAATATTAACATTAACAATATTAACTGATAAAAGTTATTTAGCAAATTATGGTTGCAAACAGCACCTATGATGAAATCCAGTTTTAGTACATATATATGATATTTGAATGGTTATATAGAGAGAAAATGAGGAGACTAGAAACAAAAAAAGCCCCAGGTATAGGCTTCCTAGGTAAGTCAATGCACTGAGCAGAGACACCCTGACAGATTAGCTCTAAGGCAGAGCTCATCAAGGTTCTCACTGGCCAAGTCGAGGCTTTCTGCCTTTGTTCTGTGTTAGCATTAACTAGTCCTTCCATCGGAGAATTTAAAAGTTACATCTCAAGACCTAGTCTATGTTTGCCCCAGTTACCACAGTCCCTATTGGTCTACCCAAGCTCATATGCCAGCTAACTTCCACACCTTTAAAACATTAGATTTTTAAAAACTAGCTTTATGGACTACAGATGTGAGGCATCTCACAATGAAACCTAGGACACAGCTGGCAGGGAATGAAGCATTTATGACTGCCTAGGTCTTGTCTGGAGTATAACTTGACCTGCTCTACTCTTATCACACAACTGCTAGCACCTACCACACTGCCATCCTCCCTCATCTCATCAAGCTGCCCAGGCCCCCTGCCTTGACTTCCTGCTTCTGCCCTTTGCCCACTGCAGGGCACAAACACAGCATGCAGTTGCCCCCTCAATCACAGTGGTGCAAACCAGCCTCTGGGCCTGGCTGTCTGCTATGCAGGCAACGCTCTGCATCCCACCTGGCCACAAGACTCGCTGTCCTCTCCTACTGAGCCTTTGCTTAAAAGCAACCTCCCTGATTATGTTAACCCCTTCTATATTGCTTTATTTTCCATAAACCTTCTAGTATACTCTTATTTGTGTTTATGCTGTCTACTTACTACCAGAATGTACACTCCTTGAGGAAGAAATTCTGGTCTATGCTGTTTGCAGATGTGGTCTCAGTGTCTAGACACCATCTTGCACATTGTAGGTTCTCAAACGTTTGTTAAGAGCCGGGCACAGTGGTATACTTCTGTAACTCCAGTACTTGGGAGGCTGAGACAGGAGGATGAGAGGTTCGAGGACAGCCTCAGCAAGTAATGAGACTCTCAGCAACCTAGCAACACCCTGTTACACCTGGGGGTGTAGCTCCGAGGTAGAATGTCCCTGGGTTCAATCCCTAGTACCACAAAAAAAAAAAAGGTCAAGCTAGTCAACAAGTTTGCTAAACTTTGATGTCCTGCACAACCATCTATCATGTTTTTTTTAAGCAACCTAAGATAGAAGATTTAAAAGGCCAAAAGAGAATAGATCATCTCCCCCCCTAATCTCAAATAGCTTATTATAATTGAGGGTATGTGGCTGGGCATGGTGGTGCACACCTATAATCTCACCCTCAGCTCAAAAGAATTACTTTAAACTAGCACCAAATCTCCCAAGAGGCAGGGGTAATAATTATTCCCAATTTACAGAGAATAAAACTGGGGATATTCAGAGGATCATGAGGTACAAGAATACTCTCCCTGGAACAAATATGAAGAATGTATCCTTTTACTACACTGTGGCTAAGATGCACTCAGCCATGTGCACATTTACATACAAACTCCAGAAACAAACACAAGTCAGAAAATATCCAACTGACTAACACAGAAGGAATGGAGCAACTAGGAAATCATCATTTGCAACCCCTAATGTAATAATGTACCTAGGGCAATAATTATGATGGATGCTTAAACCCTCAAGTAAAAGGCTGATGGATGGATACCTACACCCACCAAGAATTAATCTTACCTCTACAAGGCAGTCATCTGTATCTGTATATGATGCTATCCCCAGGATCACTAAGTACTCTTGCAAAACAAAACACAATCTGAACTAACCAAATTTCTATCTACTGGCTTACAGAATATACCTAAATGAAAACAACACATAAAACACCAGAAAGTGATCAGTCAAACCCAGAAGAGGAGGAAGAATGAGGGGAGCTATTACAAAGAAACTTAAGAGATGTAACTTGTGGATCTTGTTTGGATTCAAGTAACTATAGAGAGAAAATTTTGAAAAATATGAACATGGACACCAGATGTTAAGGAATTGTGGTTAGGTGTGATAAAGATGTTATGGTTTGTTTTGAAAGTGCTTACCTTTTAGCTATATACTAAATATCTATAGGTGAAATGACATACCTGTGTTTGCTTTAAAGTACTCCAGCAATAACCGATTCAGTCACCAATACTTGCAAAGGCCAATGGATTACTACTTGAGAACAAAATATCGAGTTTCAGGATTTTACTTCATAGATCACTTATTACAAAAGGAAACAAGATAAATACAGCAATCTGGTGGATGTCATCTACAGGAAAGAGTAGACAAACTGACGTGCCCCCAGTATAATACACTGATCCTTCGGAACATTCCCGCCAATGTTTAAATGATCCCTAGTCATGAGAAGGCAACTACAAGCAAACCCTAAATAAGGGATTCTGCAGAACGGAGGGACTGAACTCTGCCAAGTGCCACTGCTCTTAATAGAACAGGCTTTAAAACTGTTCATGGAGACTAAATAACTCAATGTGTGACCCTTGACTAAATACTGGATTTTTAAAAACTAAAAATACTACAAGAATAAATATAATTTCAGTATGAATTGAATATTCTGTTGTACTACTATATTGATGTCTTTGGTGTAATAATTATGCTCTGGTTGGAAAGACCACCCTTCCTTACTTCTAAGAAAAGTATGTCAAGATGTCTGCAACTCTCAAATGGTACAGATAAAAAAATGATAAAACAAATATGGTGAATTCTAACAACTAGTGATCTATGCAAAAAGCATACAAGTATTAAATGAACTGTTCTTATAACAGTTTGAAACTTTAAGATAATGAAAATATAAAATACACTCCAGGTTAAAAAAAAAAAAGGAAGGAGAGTAGAACTACGTAAGAAGATTGGTAAAATATTAATTTACCTCTTGGAGCTGAGTGATAGTACCATAAAGTCATTACTATTTCCTTATATGTATGCCTGTGTCTTAATTCTCCCTTCTGCAGAATGGGGAAAACATGCACCTTATGGCAACATCAACAAGAGAGATTATTAGATATAAAGTTCTGTGGAAGAAAATCAGACACTAAACAACTGTTATGCCTATCAAGTCATTCAGGTAAGGATGCTGGAAGACCTTTTACATACAACCCCTCAAGGGGTCTGCATGTCCTGCTCTTCTGCACCAGCTCTTGGCCATGGCTCTCTTCCACCTAAGTGTCCATCTTGCCCAAGCACCCTAACTAAATGCCAGGTTTTGTTCCTTCCCTTGGATTTTCTCATTACATTTGCTAATTTGTCTCCCTTAATATTTACTAGAACACACACACTGCAACTCTGTCTCATTTATCCCTCAAACACATAGCTGGCACACAGTAGGCATTCAAAATAGATATGAAATATTTCCTTCAGTTTAGAGAGATTCTGACTATAACTATTGCATACACTTTTCTACAGACGCAGTGATCAAAGGCACGAGAGCTTGAGACTGCCTTAGAATCCTGGCTTGGTCATTTACTGAACTGTGTGTCCCCCTGAGTACCTTTCTGCTTCAATTTTTGTCTTCTGTAAAATGTAAATCATACTACCAAACCTGTAAATGCTACAGATTTAAAAGAGGGAAAAACATGTACCTTAAATATAGTCACATATATATAACCCCTGCTTCAATTAATCACTAAGATTAGGTGTGACTGCTACACATCCTCCCTCAAAGCCTAACAATCGTAAGGTGGAGAGAGGTAAAATATCCAACCAGGTCAACTCTGTGGTTTTTCTTCACGTTTTTTTCTGTTCTCATCCTACTTGGATCCAATTTTATGTTCCTAGAAAAACCTTTCCTAGAATATATACAATGTAGTTTCTCATTTGTCATATGACTGAGGCAGAAAATGTAAACACCAGCATCTTCCTGGTAGACCAGATTCTACCTTTCCCAGGACGCCAAGTCATACATAGATATTGAAATTGGATGCTTCCTCAGAAAGATAATTTTGGCTGAAAATTTTTGAAACCTTCTACTTTTCTTCAAGGTTTGCAAGGTTTGGAGAATATAGGATTTTTTTTGAGAAGTTAAAAAAAAAAAAAAAGACCACAAAATAAGTTAACAGTAAGAGCTGGTTAAAATATATATATATATCCAAATTGAACCTAAGAAGCAAACGTAAAAAAACAGAGGCAGAGTGCTATAATTATGAATGCAGCTACATTTTCCTCTTGTATTTCAGATAGGACAGGTATAGATAGGTATACAAATCTAGAGAAACAGGCTTACAACTCTTTCCTTGGGTGTTAGCAGGTAAGAGATCTTGAAATTTTCAAGTAGCTTTCAGTGATTTCATCCTAATTAGATACAGTATTTAACAAAGAAACGAAATTGAGAAATTTGTTTTATTCACATTTTCTTATATACAAACTGAATTTGCAAAAACTTAGTTCACACATGAGAATGGCATTCCTTGAGACAAATAGCGCTACCAGAGTCTGCTGGCTTGAACTATCCCTAAAGGAAACTCGATTTCCTAAGATCTCAAGATCACATACTGTATACAATTGCTTTCTTGTGACTACTAATAAAACAGAATGTAAACACTAAAAGAATGAAAATCACAACTAGGAAGAGGTCATTTAGCTAATAGAGTCAAGCAATTTAAAAAGCAAATAAGTAAAACAACTTGTTTACTTATCCTATAACGTGCCTGGCAAAGAGCCTACCCTCACACTTTTAATTTTTTACCTACCACCAGAAACTCACCGTAAAACTAACTCAAAACCAGTACAGAACAGATGTGCTATACTCATAATTCATATAGGGGCTTCTGAACATAAACTGGAAACAGGGCAGATATTGAGTACATTAACTAATTCTGCACCTTTCTAAGGGAAGCAAGGACTGTACTTGTTCCCCCAGGACCTCTTCCCATTTACTGAAACACAAGTGCAGAGCACTGCATTTCTGATCACAATGAAAATGTTCTCAAACTGGGTAACATCCACAGCAACCTGGCTGCAATAGCTGCACTTGGCTTTCTCCACCAGACAAGTTAAAGTATCTGAGGTATTCGAAAAAGTGGGTAAGGACTCCCTTACCTGGGACACTGTAGTCATAGTAAAAACAATGGCGGAGTAGGGAGGAAGTCAACTAAACCATGGGCTGAAAGATATGTTAACAACTGTTTTGTTAGTACTGGGAATTGAACCCAGAGGCATTCAACCTCTGAGCTACAACCCCAGTCCTTTTTGTTTTTGTTTGTTTTTTGGAGCAGGGTCTAAGTTGCAGAGGACCTCACTAAGTTGCTGAGGCTGGCTGCAAACCTGAAATCCTTTTGTCTCAGTCGCCCAAGTACTGGGATTACAAGCATATGTCACTACACCTGGCTAAATCTGAAGCTTTAACTTATAATTTGAATTAGATATCTAGAGTGGGAGCAGGGAAGGGGAAAAGAAAAAAAAGATAAAAACTTGGCTTCTACCCTCCACAAACATGAAGCCTAGTTAAAAATAAAAATTTACCGTAGTCTTTTTTTTTGTGTGTGTGTGGTACTGGAGGTTGAACCCAAGGATGTTCTACCTCCGAGCTACACCCCTAGTCTCATTTTTTATTCATTATTTTGAAACAGGGTCTAAGTTGCAGAGGGCCTCACTAAGTAACTAAGGCTGGCTGCAAACCTGGATCCTCCTGTCTCAGCCTCCCAAGTACTGGGATTACAAGCATGTGCCACCACGCCTGGCTTACTCTACATTCTTTTTCTTTTTTTTTTTTTTGCAGTACTGGGGATGGAACCTGGGGGCATTCTACCTCCGAGCTATACTCCCAGCCCTAGTTTTTTATTCTTTATTTTTAAGCAGGGTCTCACTAAGTTGCGGAGGGCCTCACTAGGTAGCTGAGGCTGGCCGCAAACCTGGATCCTCCAGTCTCAGCCTCCCAAATGCTGGGATTACAAGCATGCGCCACCACACCCGGCTCTTCCTCTATATTCTTGATTAGAAAATAACCTGGTTTTTTTTTTTCATAGTAATACTATATTCCAAGGATCACAGGTAATATAAACTATTGTGAACTTCACAGACAAAGCCTGAGCAAAAAATGTCATTTTCTAGCCAAATTAATTTTTGCCTGGAAGCAGTATTTCAAACCTCTATGAGGTTAATACAACAGGTACAAATCAATTGTACTAATGTATGCTTAAAATAAGCAATCAAGCGGGGCATGGTGGCGCATTCCTGTAACCTCAGTACTTGGGAGGCTGAGACAGGAGGATTGCTGGCTTGAGAGCAACCTCAGCAATATAACAAGACCCTGTTTCAAAAACATAAAATTGCAGCCAGCCTCAGCTATATAGTGAAGCACTCCACAACTTAGTGAGACACTGTTTCAAAAAATAAAGAATTAAAAATAGGGCTGGGGGTATAGCTTGGAGGTAGACTGCCCCTGAGTTCAACCCCCAGTACCGCAAAAAAAAAAAACCATAAAATTAAAAGGGCTGGGGGTATAGCTTGAGGTAGACAGCCCCTGGGTTCAATCCTAGTACCACACACAAAAAAAAAAAAAAAAACAAAGAAAAAGACTGTGAATTTCCATTTCTGCCAGTTTAGTTTATACTATTATATCATACTTGGGTCATATGCCACGCTCTGAAGTCTCATGTATACTAGCCTAACCAAACACACATAATCCAACAGTCCAAAACTAGAGATTGCTGTGACTTTTAAGAACTGAACATTCTTGCCATTTACTGAGTAGCTGTTAGCCCTATTGTAAGCCAAGGCCCAATTAACAAGGTAGGCTTTGTCAATATAAATGCTGAAGAGAGTGTTCAAAGGCCATCTGAGGGTAATTATCTGAACCAGAAATTACAAAATGAGAGCCCTGACCCACAGATACATTTCATTCTGGTTCTTATACATTTTTTAACTAGTTGCCAATAACTTAAAAATCAGGTTTTCTATAAAATCTAGATTTTCTAGCAGGGAGTAGGAGGATAGGAAAGAGTGAAACCAGACCCACACACTACAGTAACAGACTGAGGTGGCAAGCATGAGCACCGCTAATTCAAGTATGAACTAAGCTAGAACTGTATTTCAGGTTTGATTCAGTCTGTGATTCTGATACACACACACACATCATATACTTACAGAAGTATACAAATTATGCATAACATATATACGTTATATGCTTATAAACATATATATGTTTATCTTTTGGAGTCTCTTCATCAGGAATAATGGAACACTAGGTAATAAAGTTCAGTAACTAGCCTGAGCTCACCAAGCTATTCTGATGATATACTCAACACCTACTACCTCCACGGTCATGTTACCACTTTATCTTCAAAACTCTCCCATGTTAGAATTACCCCCACTTGGCAGATGAGGCACTGAGAGTCCAAAGTGGTTCAGATCCCTAGGAAGTAGACGGCAGTCTCCAAAAACAGGTTCATCTCCCTCTAAAGCTCCTTTTGGTCCCTCAATGCCACTTCTGTTTATTGCGCCATACCACAATCAGCATCTTCATTTGGGATCTCACGTCCTTCTATTCATTTAGAAAACAAAACAATCATATCTGATCAAAAGACCAACATACATACCTTAAATGTTTTATTTAACACATAAATGTACATTCATTTGCCAACTTTAACATGAAGCTCCTTCTGCTTGATCTAAGCTACATCTATTTCTTTGCCAGTTTCATTAAAGTGGAAACCTTTAAAAGATCTTCAAAAAGCAGTCTACATACAGAATTCTACAGTATTGTCACTCATCCTCCTAAATTTTCATTATTTCAGCCACATCTAATTCTACAGCCATTATTTTAGTGACTCACCTTTTATTAAGTCTTTCCAAAAAGCCCAATTTGGTTTTCAGGAAAAGAGTTTATACTTCTTTCATTGGTTCACAAGATATTCAAATTATTATAAAAACAAGATTACCTGAAATTAACACAACTTCTGGGAAACATATAACTTGCCCAGACCAAGGAAAGTTCACTGACTTGAAAGAAACCTACTGGCACAAAAGGTTAGCATGCTATATCATATCAAAGAATTGTCTTAGAGAAATCAGAGTATTAATCCCCTTAGGAAAGCTAAGTGAACATCTACCATTTTCACAGAGCACAGCAGAAAATAGAAATGAACAGATTTGACCCTCAAAAATTATAATTCAACAAAGGATACAACTCACCTATTAACTTCTAATATAAAGTAGAAAATGAACCATGTAATGAGACAGAAAAGCACAATACAACCAAAGGAAAGATCATGGTCTATACTCCTAATGTTGCAGGTCCTTGATATTTAAGGTACTATTGGAATTAAAATGAACTTGAGGTAGGTTTCCATGGAGGTGATGGGGTAATGTAGAAAGGGAGGGCATTCCAGGGGAGCAGTGTGATACAGGCACCAAAGAAAATAAAAGGGAATGGTACTTATAAGGGCCTGTAAAAGCTTTGTTTACTTGTATGTGGATTGAAGAATGTAAAAATTGAGTGACCAGGAGGCCAGTTGCATCATAGGTAGTCATGGAAGCCGGACTTCATTATGAATGTCTTTGAAAAAGAGAAGTATGATGAAATTTGGCAACAGTGGTAACAATCAACTAATATGGAAAGCCTTGTTAAAAATCTATTTAATTATTTTAAAGTATCCCAAAAGCAATTATTTTTGTACTCCAAGTGTATTTGAGTATTAACTATCCTCCCCTCAGTGGTACATTCAAAATGACCAGCTAAGAAAATACAAGAGTCCAAGATAGAAAGATAAGCAGCTCGACTAAGGCAGAGACTATATGGAACTGAGAATACAAAAACAAGAAATGGATTTCTTCATTTGTTCAACCCCAGATGACAGAAGCCAGAGAAGCAATAAACAGAAAGAAGCACTAACAGAGCCAAGTTTTGAGATAAGCAATTCATTAAGGTTTTTTTTTTTTTTGCAGTACTGGGGATTGAACCCAGGGGCATTCTACTCTGAGCTCCATCCCCAGACCTTTTTTTTTTTTTGAAACAGGGTCTCCTAAGTTGCAGAGGGCCTCACTAAGTAGCTGAGGCTGGCCGAGAACCCGGATCCTCTGGTCTCAGCCTCCCAAATGCTGGGATTACAAACGTGTGCCACCATGCCCGGCCTCATTAAGTTTTGAACTTTTGAACCATACTAAGTTTGCAGGGACAAGAGGACATCCAGGAGACTATGACCAGCACAGAAGACAGAGCAAAATGTTGGAGTTGTCAGATCATTAAGAAAACAGCAAATCATCCACATGACAAAGAGAAAAGAATGGATCAAAGAGGAAAAGTCAGAAAACAGCCCCAGAAAAAAACAAGAGAAATGCTGAATCTAGGAAACTATGTCTTGTGCACTCTAAACCAGGGGCCCCAGTAAATTTCCCCTGTAAAGGGCCAGAAAATAAGCATAAACAAAACAGGGTTATGATCCAATACAACTTCACTCATGGACTATAAAATCTGAACTTTATGTAAATTTCACATGGTCATGAAATGTTGTTCTTCTGATCCCCACCCCTCCCCCCTCAACTATTCACCTGTGAAATTTTTTCCTAGCTTACAGGCCATAAAAACACAGGCGGCAGGCAGGTCAGGTCCGGCCTGTAAACTGCAAGTTGCCAACCCCTACTCTACGTTAAGAGTAACAAAAAGGATTGGATTAATTGTCCTTTCCAAAACTCCTAAGCAGTTTTTCCTTTAAATAACTTGATAACTTACCATTCATTTGACTAACTTATTAAATTTGATCCCCCTAAGTATGAGATAACTACATGTTTTAATACTTGTTGCTTTAAGATTACCTTCTTAAGTATTAAATAACTATTAAAAGGAGGCACTCCTTATCTTGAGCAGATAAACTCATGAGACTATTAGAAATGAATTCTAACACAAAGCACATTAAGAACTAAGAAGTTTGATAATTAGATGGCGACAGATTTTTATACACATGAATAATCCCACATCAATATATCATCCCCTCTCTACCCTTCCTTCCACCTTGATCTTAAGTTTATATTCTGGGTTTCTTTTAGAAGATTTGTAACTGTACTGTGGACACAGTAATGGCACTAGATGGAAGACTACTTATTCCTCATTGCTGTTGAACTTTTTAAGGTGATTTTATAATCTAAGAGGTGAGAAGATTTTAATAGCAGTCTGCATGTAAGTAGTAGACTTACCTAGATCTTTAAAAACCTATAAATATCAGTATTGAGTCTGTGTCATGAGTAACAACTTCTTAAAAACTAGGGCAGAATGTCAACTTCTAAAGTGGTCTTCACACATACAAACCATATCTGGTGAGGAAGGATTCCTTACCCCCAAACCACTCCTTGTCCCTTAGCTGTAGCTCAGGGGCAGGAACAGGACTCCTTCTTCAATCACTTGCTGCGGCAATAAGCTGTAACCCAAGAAAACTTTAATACCAAATAAAAGTATAACATTGCCCACAAAGCTCACACCTTTCATGACTGGATAACTATTTTTAAGATGTCTAGTTTCAAGCAAAGCACAAAAAGATCATTAAAAATTCAAGCTAACTGTTTAGGGAGGGCCCAGGAGAAAAAAAACAAGACTGACTTGGTAAACTGACAGCTCAGATTTTTTTCCATTTGAATCAAAATCTTACTATTTCCTAGTTATCAGATGTTAGTCAAGCAAGTCACCCTACAATGATAGAGTTGGCCAGTCCCATACATGAATGATTCATTAGCACCTTATACCTCCACATTATCTAAAATGCAAACATTTTGTAGGTATGATTTCCAGAACATCCTAACGTGTATATAACTCCAGAACAAACACAAAATGTGGCCAGGTTTTCTAACCCAAAAGGCTGAGTGAAGACAGACTCTTCACTGAACAATCAACCAGAAAACCTACTGCTTTTTTTTTTTCTTTTTTCAGTACTGGGGATTAAATCCAGGAGCTTTCTACCTACAAGGTACACCCCCAGCCAATTTTATTTTCATTTTTGAAACGAGGACTCACTAGGTTCATGAGAGTCTCACTACTTACTGAGGCTATCCTCGAACGTGCAATCCTCAAGTCTCAGCCTCTCAAGTACTGGGATTACAGGTGTGCACCACCACACTTGGCTTGCTTTCTATATATATAGTAATCTATATTATCGCTGTGGTTTTCTATATCTAAATAAAACCATCTTAAGTTAAACTCAGAATACATGACTCTCTGCCTACAAACTACTTCAATGTTATCTAATATATATATATATATATAAATATGTATATATATATATATATATATATATATATACATTTTTTTTTTTTTTTTGGTGGCGCTGGGCTCTGAGTTACACCTCCCCCCCATTTTTTTTTTTATTTGGAAACAGTGTCTAAGTTGATACAAGCCTCACTGAGTTGCTGAGGCTGGCTTCGAACCTGTGATTCTCCCTGTCTCAGCTGTCCAAGTACTGAGATTATAGGTATACACCACCACACCCGGCTTATAATCTACTTTTTAATGCAACTGAAAATAAATTCAAAGAACTGAACATAAAAATAACTTCATTTGTTTTAATAAGAACTTAAGATTTCCAAAGTTGCTATCTACTTCTTTACTCCTATTAGAGAAACATATGCAAGAGGATACATAAATGCTATTTTACTGTACATGCATTCATTTAGCAATTAAACTAGTTATTATTTAAACCACTCTCATATAAAAGTTCCTGACTGATTATATGATTCCAGGAAAAGTAATTTTCCCAGAGCTATTCCAACTGAGACCATCTTCCTAGCAAACAGAATAAGACATGATTATTAAAGTGTCCCTAAACTAAGTTATGAAATATTTATTTACTGCAAAAGTTATTTTCCTCAAAATTCCTCTTCTATAAAGTTTTCTCTAGCTTTTCTAATCTCCTCCACAGTATATGGTTTTATTACTCATTTTTTGGTAATTCGCTTTTACCTAACTGAAATTAAATACCAATCTTTAGAATCTAATTACAAAGTAAAGTCAAAGGATATCAGCTGTTTTCCTCAACTCAGAAGTCAGTGTGAGAGCTCACCCACCAAATGCACGACCCCTTCTCTCTTCTACCTGAAGTTCCCATTGGAGGCGGGGAGAGCACTCACCATCTCACAGACAATCCTTTTCTTTTTCAGATGTTAGAAAAGGTCTTCCTCATATTGAGATGAGACTGCCTGGGAATCTGCAGTCTTGGGTCTTCCCTCTGCAGCTATGTCCTTCCATATTATAGCCTTTGAGTACCGTGTTCTCCAGAAGTGAATAAACTCTTCTGAGGCTATTTGATATAGAGGTAACAGGACTTCCAAAATCTTTATTCTGAAGGCTCTTCTATAAATACGGTCTAAGCAACTACTTTTTCAAATGGCTTGTCATCATCTTCAAAGCCCTGGTTTCACAACATTCATTTCATTCATATTTCAGAATTTAACCACATTTTTGCCTACTTTTTTATGAATAAAGCAGGGAGAATATAGACATTACAACTTTTATAAACATACATTAAAATTCAAGCTAAATGGTACCTGCAAATAGGTTTCTTCTTAGGAAAACTGGTATCTACATTCATAAATGCACAAACTTGGAGATACAACAAAAGCAGACACTCATTATTAATGAACTCCCAATTGCAAACTGAGAATAAGATGGCACTGGAACTTCTGAGTGACCAGCACACACAGATAATTCAAAAAGTACTTCTATACAGTAAGCTCTGAAACCTTTCCATGGGGAACGTCTGCAGTGGTTTTGCTACATTGGAGACTATTTGATTATCTCAAATTTAAGAATGCTAAGCTCAATTTTAAGGAGTCAAGCTAGAGGGCAAACAAAATAATATAGTGGGAGTTGAGGGGAAGAATAATATCCCAAAGACACTAAGAATACTCTTCAGGCACAGAAATGAAACAGTTCTGGAAGCCCAGAAAAAGGCTCGAAAAACTAGTCTCTCAAATCCCTTATCTGTTATAAAAGTTGCTTAACATAACTTATTCCCTCAATTTCAAGTCACATCCCATTAAATGGATTATGGAGCAGGAAGGGAAAACACCATCACATTAAAGGACCTCCCACAATCTAAAAATATGAAAGATACACTATGAGAATTGAAGATTTTAAATAGCCTTCCTGTAACAAAAGCACAAACTGCCTCGGGTTGGAAGTGAGGTTTCCCCAGGTCCTGCTAAAGGTGTGCAAGTTCACAATGGCACTTTAGGTTAAGCAAATCTAGTGCTAACTTTTTCATTCATTTCCCCCCAACCAGTCATCCTATGATTAGAATCCAATTTTCCCAAATTGAAAAGCA
>PVLC010004794.1:0-81839 GCA_004027655.1 Graphiurus murinus | reverse complement strand
TGTTTTCCCATGTGTCTGAAATTTCAGAAACTTCCAGATGAGAAGTAATTTCTATCTTATCTCAATCCACGTTTTTAAAATGTAATAACCTCATATATTGTTTAGAGATCCTATATATAATGTGTAGGTAACACCATACGTACGTTGCCACATACACAAGTACAGTTCTCCCAAGTTGGCTAGGTAGATAGTCTGTGGTCCTTTGCTCTCATCATCTCCAATGAAGCCAACAGCTGGGTCCTTTCTCTAATGTGGATCAGCAGCAAGTGTGGAGTGGCATGCAGACACACACCGATGGGGGTGATGTTATCAAGACTTTGGCACTTGATGATTCAAAAGTAATGTTTGCTTCTTTTAGCAGAAGGTTTTTGTACTTACATATATATTTTAATTGACACATAATGGATACTTGCATTTTAAGTGGCAGTGCTTAAACTATGCTTTTTAGAAAAAATAGCACTGCCCTATAATGAATCAATGCAGGAGGCATTGGGACACTATCTAGTTCTATACCTGACCACTCTGCAAAAGGGCCTTGCTTTTTCAGTTTGAGATCTCCTGTTACACACTTTCTTACCCTCTTTAGCCTCTCTTTTTGGACTGACACTTTTATAGGAGAAAATAAATAACTGTTTTGGCTTTAAAAACTATCTCTTCTATTTCCTAGTCTACTATTGGCTCTATGAAGAAATAAAAGTGACAGTTAAAAATATTGATTGAAGCCGGGCGTGGTGGGGCATGCTTGTAATCCCAGTACTTGGGAGGCTGAGACTGGAGGATCTGGGTTCGCGGCCAGCCTCAGCTACTTAGTGAGGCCCTCTGCAACTTAGTGAGACCCTGTTTCAAAATAAAGAATAAAAAATGGAGCTGGGGGTGTAGCTTGGAGGTAGAATGCCCCTGAGTTCAATCCCCAGTACCACAAAAAAAAAAAAAAATTATATATATATATATATATATATATATATATGTATGTATGTATATATATTGATTGAAAGAGTAAAGCCAGTCAAGAGAAAGAGATAATGCCCTAAAGAAGTTAAAGGCTATTTAATGCATGTAACTAGGCATCGATTTTTTTTCCCCTCTCAAGACTCCTCTGCCTTTACTTCCCACGGAACACTAATTGTCTGTCCGGCCTCCCTGATCCATCACTGGAAAAATGAGGTCGAGAAACGTGTGAACAGCAACAAACTAAGAGTCCATCTCTATCATGGGCCAAAGCGGAGTCAGCAGGCGAAAGTGTAAGTGTAGACATGCTGCAGGCTTGGGGGTGGCCAGCACCTTGGCTAGGGGCACTGTTGATTTTCCTGCTCCCCCTGATTCTTCATCATGACTCATGATAGTTGTGAAGACCAAAGGTGGATGGTCACTCCCATTACCACGCAGCCTTGGTCCTGTACTGAGATACTTCTTGAAGTCAAATGGTGTTCTTATGCTATATATTTGTCACTGTCCCCAGCAGAAGCTGCTCTGTGACATACCTGGCATGCCTGTGTTGTCAGACAGGTGGCAGCAGCATTCCCTGGTAAATGAGGATGCAGGATGCATTCTCATTCTAGAACTCACCTTCTTTTTCTGTGTGAATAGAACTGTCCCACTCTTATAGAATATCTTGATAAAATCCTAATGTTTACTTGTTATATGCCGTGTGTGTGTGTTTATGGCTTTGCTCTTCATATGTAAACCATCTAAGAATTTTTAGACTTAAGAGTTCAGGATAATTTGGGATCAGAGGAATATTTGTCTAGCTTTAAAAAAAGAGAGAGAGAGGGAAAAAAAAAAGAGAGATTGGGTGTGGTGGCACATGCCTGTAATCCCAGTACTTGGGAGGCTGAGACAGGAGTATTGCAGGTTTGAGGCCTGCCTTGGCAACTTAATGAGATCCTGTTTAAAAAAAAGGTGGGGGCGCTGGGAGTATAGCTCAGAGGTAGAATGCCCCTGGGTTCAATCTCCAATACCAAAAAAAAACCAAAACAAACAAAAACCCCAAAGCAAACAGAGTGTAGCATGATTAGACCTAACTGTAAATTATTGAAGGTAGATGCTTGAGAAGAAAGAAAACATTACCCTGGATAATCTTTGTCCTAGTCTCTTGTGTGTGTGTGTGTGTGTGTGTGTGTGTGTGTGGTTTGCTGGGGCTTTTGGCTTTAAAGAATTTTTTTTTTTTTTCCTAATTGTGATGTTAGGATCTGGGGTGAATACTTGCTATTCTAATCAAAGATGAGAACAAAATTGTTTCTACTTCCCCCAGCCTTCTCTCTCCAGCCTTTGATATTGGATATTTTATCTCCTAAAGAACAAGGTAGCAGTCTTTTAGGAGTAATTGCCAGATTGGTGACTCTCATTCTTACAATACAACACTTATGGCAAATAGTTTCTTTGGCAGGTAAAAGATATCAGGGGAGTAATTTAGGCCTGCAGGCTGTCCCTTAAATTGCCTGCCTTTGTTCTGAATTTTTATTTGGAAATGAGTTGGATCTCATTTGATTTGCACTGGGAGCATAATTGGTGTGGTATTCAGAATACACCAGTTGACTGATTGGTATCATTGTCAGTTGTACATCTTTCTATATGACGATAAGGCTAAGGTGACTTGGAGACTGCTGCCTCTGAATTAGGCATATCATTTTTATCAGAAGTACTTATCAAAGTTCTCTCAGGTACATGATAGTAGGCTTCACTGGAATAAGATCTGTGTCTGTAACAAGAGTCTTTACATGTAAAGAGTGTAGGCAAGGTAAACTGACAGCTTTCAGCACATATTTTTATAACCAAATGTCAAGGCTAATTAATGGGTTTTCACAAATCCATTGTAGCATAGAGTGGTGGGGAGAAGGCATCATTGATGGAGGTGAGCAGGGCTTTAAGAGCTTCATTTCTGGGACTTTAGCATCATCCATCTCAAATCACTATGAAATGTCAATTCTCAGTCTTATCCAGGTCATATCAAGCCTAATGACAGAGATTTTCCTTTCTGGCTTATTGAATGGGCAGAGGGATGCTGTTCTAGATAAGAGATAGAGAAGCCAAGTGTGGAAAATTTACCTCTGTGGTGTGTGTGTGTGTGTGTGTGTGTGTTTATTAAGGATGTAAGTTAACTAATTCTGCTGTCTATCCATGTAGCCCTAGACATTTTTACAAAGCCATCAATTCTGCCTCTTGCTTTGCTGTCTGTAGAGGGATTGTTTACTCTGTTTTCTGTTGTGTCTACGCAGCCTCTCTACATATGACATCGTGATTACTACTTACAGCCTTCTGGCCAAGGAGATTCCTACAGTGAAGCAGGAGGGAGAGGTCCCTGGTGCAAACCTCAGTGTACAGGTGAGACTTGGGGATGCCAGACAGGTGGAATTGCAGCCACATGTCATGTAATGGGAGTAGTTTTTTTTTGTTTGTTTGTTTTTTTGCAGTACTGGGGATTGAACTCGGGGGCATTCTACCTCCGAGCTATACCCCCAGCCCTATATTTTATTCTTTATTTTGAAACCGAGTCTCACTAAGTTGCGGAGTGCCTCACTAGGTAGCTGAGGCTGGCCGCGAACCCGGATCCTCCGGTCTCAGCCTCCCGAATGCTGGGATTACAAGCGTGCGCCACCACGCCCGGCATAATGGGAGTAGTTTTACAGCCTCAGAAATAGCAAAGGTACCTTCCCGTGAGGGCAGGGACACTCTTAACTGTTCCACCTGTGGAAATGAATAGTTCTTTCCCACCTTGCTTTTCCTGAACAGCCAACTCAGTGATAAAGGTTGATACTTGGCACAGTGTTGAGATGTCTTTTAGAACTATAGGTAACTATACTGCAATTTGGTGGTAATAATCACAGTAGGGTATAAACCTCACTTGTTGCTATTTTTATCTTAGAAAATGTGGGCTACCTTCTCATAGTATTTTTTATATTTAGTATGCAAACTAGTTTGCTTCCGTTCTATCTCCCAAAAAGGGCCTTGCAAACAGTGGGGCTTTAGGTAGGCTAAAGGCTAAATGATAAGCATGAAAAACCCTCAGTGTTTGTAAGCAGATCCAGGGTTTCTATTATATAACATAGGGGCTTTATCACATAGTTATTATAGAGATTTTCTGCCAAAGAAGACAGTTTTTTTCGAAAACATAATTTTTTATTTTTAGTACAACAGTATATTCACAGATTTATTAATCTGGGGAGATGTCTAAAATGCTTCTTGAGCCCATGACCACCCCAGACTTCCTACAGATAATGAGCTTCTCAGGTTCCTCAGTTGTTTGCCATTTCTTAGGGGATAAACTCCCAATTCCTTTACATGGCACTTTATGGTCTTGCCCTACCTGGCTGTCCCTCATCTCTTTGTCCTCTCCCTCCCTGTGGCACTTCACGCTCAGTCATAACAAGGATTTGTGGTCCCCGCCATGCTCTGTCCACTGCTGTGCCTTTACAGTCCCTCTGCATGCACTGCTTTGCCACCACGCTTTCTTCCAGGTTGTTACTGTTTTAAGGAATACTTTTTGGATCATTCCCTTCCCATTTGGTTGAATTCCTCTCTTGGGACCTCATGCTTACTTATGTCATAGCACTCCATTTATTTAGTATGTATGGAGTATATGTATATTAAGGACATAAGTTGATCAATTCTGCTGTCTCATTGTCCACAGAGGGAGTGAACTCCTCTTTCAGGTGCTATTTCAGGTTATCAGGGATGCAGCAGTGAACAAGAGTAGCTGGATTCCCACTGTCACGTTTAGAGTTGTTCATTGTTACAGTACGTACATCATGTGTTGTAATTATGTTTGTTTTTCTACTTTGCTAGATTTTGAGCTCCTGAAGGGTAGAAGCTACCCTTTATGTCTGGCTTAATATCTTGCCTCTAAAAGTAGACGTTCAGTAATTTTTTTATTAAACTCAGTAAATATTTTATTGAGTGAATAAATTTGCCAGCTTAATACCTAGTATAGTCTTGGTCTGTAGTCTTTGATAAAATGTGGGTTGAAATAATAAATGAAACTCAAATTAGAAAACATTTTACTATGTGGTTGCACACACCTGTAATCCCAGTACTTGGGAGGCTAAGACAGGAAGATTGCAGGTTCAAGGACAGGAGGACAGCTACAGCAAGTGGCAAGACCGTTTCAAAATAAAAAGTAAAAAGTAGCAGACATACACACAAAAACCATTTTACTCTTGACTTAAGCAGGTTGGAGGATAAAAGTGGGTCCTCAATACCTATTACTGCCCGTTGTCTCCTTAAGGACAGGTACATGTTCCCACACTGCTGTTGGATTCCACTTATGTTTCTCCCAGGGCACCTCGACACCTTTGCTTCGAGTATTCTGGGCTCGAATCATACTGGACGAAGCTCACAATGTGAAGAACCCCCGAGTGCAGACGTCCATTGCTGTGTGTAAACTGCAAGCCCACGCCCGTTGGGCTGTCACGGGAACCCCCATTCAAAACAACCTGTTGGATATGTATTCATTGCTGAAGTGAGTAACCTCCTTGGGATCATGCAAATGTGAACCCTGTCTGTAACCCTTCTTCATGATTTTATGTCTCATGATAAAGCCCAGGCGTATGCTACATTATCTCATGTAGCAGATGGCAAGCCTGTCAACCTTTAAAAGAGCAAAAGAATTAATATTTATGAGAAAATATCTGTTGATTGGCTGATATAGGGCTTTGATTACAGCCAGCCCTTGTATCTGCATAAATATAGGAGAGATTGAATTAAAGGAAGCAAAAGTCATCTTTCTTCAGTCCAGTGAATTTTTGAGCTGCCTCTGCTATATAATGTATGGGCTGGTGTCCGGACTGTAGCTTATTGAAGGCAAATAGAAAAGAATGCTCATTTAAAAATATTTTATATGTTCAAGTCATAAAAGGATCTGAAGTTTCTTTGCTAGCCTTTGAAGCTATCAGAATAAATTCTGGCTTTTGGTTATATGTCCTGTGGTGATGGTGTAGATGTTGTTAATGGGAAAACTGACATTTTTATAATGTGGCTTTCATGATTGACTTGGGTCCTTTTGATCTATCTAGCAGAGATTTACTGTGAAATTCGCTCTTAAAAATGATTGGATGACAGATGTAATAAAAAATCTGATTTGTTTTCATCTTGTATGTTACTTTGAACCTTTTCTTCATTCTTCCATACTTCTCTTTCCCTATTCTGTGTCCTGCCTCCTCAACAAAAAAAGATTTCTTCGCTGTTCTCCATTTGATGAGTTCAGTCTGTGGAAAAGCCAGGTCGACAATGGTTCAAAGAAAGGAGGAGAACGGTTAAGTATTTTAACCAAGAGCCTTTTGCTGAGAAGAACAAAGGACCAACTGGACTCTACTGGCAAACCCTTGGTAATCAAATTTATTCCTGTCCCGGGGGAGGCCAGGGAAAGAGAATTACCACATCCCTGTAGGGTTGAACAGCTGCTTGCTGTGCTCCAAGGAGCCTCTGAGTCTCCCATTTTTCTGCGAGGAGGCCCCAGGGTTGCAGTCCTTGCCTCATATTATAGCAGTCCTGTTGTGCTGTGTGTTCACACAGGCTTATTTTTAGGGAAGGGTAGAAGCTGCTTTCTGGGGTTGGCCCAATTTTCAGTGTGAATTGGGAGATTTTGCTCTAGTATTTAGCTAATTTGTAAAGCTTCACACCAGCTTTCTTTTATTCTCCAGGTGATGCTGCCTCAGCGTAAATTCCAGCTGCACCATTTAAGGCTTTCTGAAGATGAAGAGACTGTTTACAACGTCTTTTTTGCAAGATCAAGGTGTGTGCAGTAAGGAGGCACCTTCTCTCGTGCAGCGTTGTTTATTCTTGTCTTTGCTTGGAAATGGGTAAAAGGCCAAAATTTCCTAAGACTGAATTTATGATATGATTCATGTGTTAGATATCTTTATTCCTTTTGATCCCTTTTCAGTCCTCCATTCCCTGGCTCATTTCTGTCTCATATGCACATTGAAGGCAAAATATTGAACTTATTCCTCATGCCTTGCATGGAAGTCATAGGGTATGTGTGGCTAAATATGCTGGATTGGTCTGTTCCTCTTGATGTGGTATTGGAAAATTGTATCTCTCTCTCTTTTTTTTTTCCCTTTATACTTTTACTGGTGTTGTAATTATACATCATAATGAGATTCAAAGTGATACAAATGAACATGCACAGCTGGACATGGTGGTGTTCGCCTGTAATCCCTGTACCTGGGAGGCTGAGACAGGAGGATCTTAGGTTTGAGGACAGCCTCAGAAAGTAGCCAGACTCACATCAAGACCCTGTTTCCAAATAAGAAATAAAATCAGGCTGGGGATGTAACTCAAAGGTAGAATGTCTCTGGGTTCAATCCCAAGTACGACACATACACATACACATACACAGACACACACACACACACACACACACACACACACACACACGTACATGCACACATCATTTGATATATTTCCTTTTACATCCCACTCTACTCCCCTTTTCATACCTGTTAGTGAGGTTGGTAGTGATACCTTCATATATGGACATAACATTATTGGAACTGTTCCCTTCCTCAAGCCTCATATTTCTCCTCCCTACCTTCCTTCCCCAATTCCCTTCCACTATTCTACTGGTCTCTCTCATCCTTTTTATTTCCTTTTGTCTCCCTAGTTTTCACATATCAAAGAAAACATATGACTTTTGATTTTTTGAGACTGGCTGATCTCAGCATAATATTCTCTAGTACCATCCATTTTCCTGCACATGATATAATTTCATTTTTGTTGTTGTTGTTGTTACTGGGGATTGAACCCAGTGGCATTATACCTCTGAGCTGAAACCCCAGCCCTTTTTATTTTTTTGTTTGGAAACAGGGTCTCGCTGGGTTGCTGAAAGTCTCGTTATTGCTGAGGCTGGTCTTGAACCTGTGATCCTCCTGTCTCAGCCTCCCAAGTACTGGGATGTGTGCCACCATGCCTGACAATTGTTCTTTATAGCTGAGTAAAATTCCATTGTATATTTACACCACATTTTTTAATCCATCCATCTGTTGATGAACACCTAGGTTGGTTCCATAATTTGGTTATTGTGAATCGTACTGCAATAAACATAGGTATGCATGTTTTAATATAATATTTTGACTTTAATTCTTTTGGAAAGATACTGAGGAGTGGGATAGCTGGCCTATATGGTGGTTCCATTCCTAGTCTTTTGAGGAACCTCCATACTGATCTCTCTGGAAAATTATACCTCTTTAGCTGGGCGAGCTGGTACACACCTGTAATCCCACTATTTGGGAGGCTGAGCCAGGAAGATTGCAGGTTCCAGAACAGCCTCAGCAACTTAATGAGGCTCTCAGCAACCAAGCAAAACCCTGTTTCAAAACAAAAGACAAAAAAGGCTGGGGTTGTAGCTTGAAAGTAGACTGCCTCTGGGTTCAATACCCAGTACCACACACAAAAAAACATATCTCTTTGACCTTTGATGTGTCACCCAGCATCTCATTAGAATTAAAAAAAATAAACTGTTTTGTAATTCCTCATGTTGTTTGTTCATTGTACTTTCTCTAGAATTCTTGTTCTTCTCTGAATTCTAGATCTGCTTCTCCCACTGTTAGTACCTCTTATTTCCAATGTAAATGTTTTTTCTCTTTTTATACCTTAAATGTATTAGCTGATCTATAAAATGATTTTTTTTTTATTTTATTTTTTCTGCATTACCTTTGGACAATGCTTGCTATGAGCTTGCCATCATTTAATGAGTCCACTTCTATAGTTTGCCAGGGTCCCACCAGGATGACAGTTAAGCAGTGACCGTTGTAAACTTGTTTGGTCTTGGTGACCATTATCTTTGATCTCTTTCTTGATCTGAGGCAGGTCCGCTCTGCAGTCTTATCTAAAAAGACATGAAAGGGGAGGCAATCAAAGTGGAAGAAGCCCTGATAATCCATTTAGTAAAGGTAAGCTGGGTAACACTCATAAGTATATATCTCTAATGAAAATGGGGATTTGGATTCAGTTAACATACCAGAAATAAGAGGTTATGAATCTGAGGTGTGAGAAATTAGCCTTTAGCTAAGCACCTCAAACCAGAGTACAATATACTGATCTGCAAACACAAGACCTGGTGATTTAAATTTCTTTTTAGTTGCTTTCTAAATGTGCTTTATTAATATACATACAGGTCTATAAAAAAAACCATCATTTTATTTGGCTTGTTATAGAAGTGAGTTATAGAACTATACTACTGAATTTCAGAACACACAAGTTTTTAAAAGCCTCATTTAGTTCTGGATTCTTCCTCTGTTTTAAATTCGGAACTATTCTCAGGGTTTGTCTTTTCTTTTGGAAGTGGCACAGGAGTTCGGGTCCAGTGGGCCTGGGCACTCCATGGCAGCAGATCAGCAGGCATCCAGCACCGTCCACATACTGTCCCAGTTGCTGAGACTCCGACAGTGTTGCTGCCATCTTTCTTTACTGAAGTCGGTAAGAAAAGGCCTTGCACGGTGTCACAGTTTCAGTCTCCTGAAACTGGGATACAGTTCGCTAGATCAAGAGGAATGATGTTTGGGGTTTTTTGTCTTGTTTGGTTTTTTGGTGGGGCAGAGAAGAGAAGGGACTTGTTTATTTTGCTTCATTTTATGTTAATCTTTATTAATCTTGATGATTCCTATGTCATTGAGAAGAATATGCTTTTATTGTTGGTTTTGTTTTAGATGAATTTAGCTTATTTATTTATTTTTTGCAGTACTGGGAATTGAACCCAGGGGCATTCTACCTTTGAACTACACCCCAGCCCTATTTTTATTTTTTATTTTGAAACAGGGTCTCACTAAGTTGAAGAGGGCCTCACTAAGTAGCTGAGGCTGGCCGAGAACCTGCAATCCTCCTGTCTCAGCCTCCCAAGTACTGGGATTACAAGCGTGCGCCATCACCCCCGGCTTGAACTTGGCTTAGAATGGGAAATGCTGTTTTGTTTAAAGGAAACCATTTGTGAGTGCTTTGGTATTTCAGAATATCATAAAGCTAATTTGATTGTTAGTGTTTGGTATTGAGGCTTTTTCGTCTAGATACAAAAACTCAGGTAGGCTTACAAATTGAGAAGTTGCCTTTACATTGGATAGCAGCACATCCAATATTAAGAGGCACATGCCACTCATTTCAGAAGCTGTAGTTATATATTTTAACTATCAGTTGTCTAATTAACTATATTGTCCTAGCTGGGAAGAATAGAATGATCATGTAATCTGCCTGGCAAATCTTTAAAAAATATATTCATTTCGTTTATCTTTAATCTGATGAAAAAACTTGTAAGATCATACTTTAGGCAGGGCTTCTGGAGGAGTTATTGAAGATAAATTATAAGACATTTGCTCCATGCAGTGTAGAACACTCATAACCACACAGTTAGAAGCCTTGAAGCCTCAACTGCACACTTACTTCTGCCCTGTTTCTCTGTTCCACCCAGACTCTGGATCCAACAGAACTGAAGAGCGAAGGCCTTGTCCTGTCCCTGGAAGAACAGCTCAGTGCTTTGACCTTGTCTGAAAACAATGACTCAGAACCATCTCCTACTGTTTCCCTTAATGGTACCTGCTTCAAGGTGGAGCTTTTTGAAGACACACGAGGGAGCACCAAGGTACTGTTATCACATCTGTTCTTGGCAGAGACATTTGGATCCTTGTGCATTTTCCTATGCTGGATCACCTGATTTCTCCAAGCGGGCACAGATATTTAATGGCACTGGTAGGATTATTGGATTGTAGCTGATCGGATTCTCTGTCCAGTCTTAACCTCATCTTATGTCACAACACCAAAGCCTTTTTACAGAGAGGGCTTTCAGAGAGTGATTTGGGACAGCTCTGCCGTCAAGGCAGAGATTTTCTGTCACAGATTACTAGGGAAAGAGGCTGCCAGGTTTAGACTAGGGCTGAGGCCTAAGCAAATGAGCAGTTTGTTGAGGCAAAGAATGAAAAGAAAAACCACAAAGGCCTGACCCTAGGAACTGTGTGATACATGGGAGCAGCAATTCCGTTGACTTGTTGAAAGGCTTCCATCTGTGTGTATTGTTTCCTACGCAGCCTTCTATCTTCATTAGTCATTCTGTTCTATTTTCATCAAAGCTTTTTAAGGCTAAAGAGTTCTATTAGAGGAAGGCTGAGCTGTACTGTAACTTGAGACCTGCCTTTCTGTCTTGGAATATGCTCCATTAATCCTGCACACCCTGAAAGTTTGTTTCTCTCTGTTGAGATCCTAAGTTGCCATTCCAAGCATCAACTTCTCTCCTGAAAAGCTTAAAAAAAAAAAAAAAGTTAACTAGAAAGGAGGTCACTGCCAAGGGAATGGAATTATTTTTAAAAGGAAATGCTGCCTCTTAGTTAAAAATTTAAAACACCTATATCTTTACCACAAATAGCTGGGAAGAAGTACAAGAAGAGCCCCATATATGGCCAGAGTTCATGTTCTGGAACTCAAGAGTTAGTGATTGTGTTAAAACTTATATTCCTAATAATTTGTGTTCCTTATCTAGTACTCAGGTAACATTTACTCACCAGGCTTCTTAACATAACCTCATCAATGGTAGTTCAAACCATGTGAGGCCATTTTAGGTAGGGAGAAAATCCTACTGGAACTTGACCCCAGTGCAGGGACCATAAATCTATCCCTCCCACTTCAGTTTTATCAAATGCCTATTGCCGGCGTTTTTCATGTGGAAGTTCCACAACTTCAAGTTGCCAAGACACCAGGCACTTGAGTGTCTCTGTCCTCTTGTTAACTGACATACTTGCTTTTTCCTCCTGCTCATTCAAGTGGTTCAGTCCTTGCCTCATTTCCAGCCCAGGCAAGGGAATGTGTGTTGAGCCTGGGAAGCAACCTCATGCTGGAGAGCTCTGCAGGCTGTCCCTGTCACAACAGCCTAGGATGTGGGAGCTTAGCGCAGCTCGGTGTGTCTGGCTCAAGCCCCTCTTTCCTGATGAAGAATCTGGGTTACAATGTGGAATGGCCATGTAATGGCAGGCGAAGAACTATATTTGTCTCCTGATAGATTCCTGATCTAATTTTCTTCCTCCTCCACCACTCAGGGGATGAACTCTAGGGTCCTTAGAGGCTTGGGGAAGGTCTTCCACCTTAGCAGTCAGAAGAATGAGCCCAGATGCTCTCTGTAGGCATGCCCATGTGCTCTTGCTGACTACTTCCATGTGGACTTGAATGCACCCAGAGTGTAAATACCCTGGGAGCTTATTTGGAAGCTTTAGCAGTTGTTCCTCAGTCTAAACAGATTCTCTTCTTCAGGGATATTTGGAGCAGCCCTTAATGTGGGTAAAGCTCTTTTATTTTCTTCTACTGCAAATATTAGGATAATACCTTCTCTGTTCCAGCATTGTACTAGGGGCTAGCATAAAAATGAACCGAGCATGTGTTGCCTTGGACTCCTTGGAGCATCTCAAGTCCTGAAAGCAAGAGATGAACAATAAACAATACATAGCACGATTAGGACCACACTATATAGTAGAAACAAAAGGTGCTGTAGTAGTACACAGGCAGTGGGCACCTAGCCCATACTTTGGAGGTTGAGGAGACCTCCAAAAAGTGATATTAAGCCAACATAGAAGGGTATTCTAAGGTGGAAAGGATAGAATAGACAAAGTTGGCACGAGGGGTGGCTTATTGGAGAAGAATTTTGATATGATCCAAGTGTCATTTGAGGAGGCAGCAGTGAGAGCAGTGAGGATCCAGCAGGTTGTTTTAAGGAGCATGGACAGCATCCTCAGGGGGAAGCCTTGGGAGGGGCTTCACCCAGGAGAGGGACATGATAAGCTTACATTGTAGAAATAGCGAGAAGTCAGACCAAAGCATAGAGGCCTCCAGGAGGCTGCTTGAGTAACTCAGGCAAGAGAAGATGAAGCTAAGTGGCTTGCTTAAACCTGCAATGTTAATGTGACCTTTTCCCAGATATCATCTCTGTTGTCAGAGTTGGCAGCAATCCGAAGAAATTCGGGGTCCCAAAAGAGGTAAATATGTCATTTCATTATCTAAGCATTGGTTATAATTAAACAAGAAAATTTGATATTGCCGATAGTAATAAATCTTAAATTTTTATTTCAAGGACCTTGAATCATGCTCAGCAGAAAGCACTGAGGTTATATCACAAATTTCCTGTGATTTCTAATTAAAATATTTGTAGTGCAGATTGAAAAGGACATCTCTAGAGGATCAGGGTAAGCTAGGCCTCTGAAAGAGTGTTGAAAAGTAGAGAAGCATATGAAGAAAGCAAGGGAGTGACAGAAATCAGACAGGGAGCTGCCCCAGTGCTTAAGTGGGCACTTGGAGACAGGGAGGGGGTTCCACCCTACATATGTTATACGTCTGCATTTGTATACATAAAATACTTTCATCTAAAAATTTAAAGCTCTAGTTAAAATCTGGCTTGGAGTCAGGAGCCCTAGCACTGTGTTGTTGTGGTAAATTCAGAAATTCCGAGTGTGTGGCTGGTATCCTTTCTTGCAGGTCCAGATCTCTGGATGAGCACTAGGCCCCCAAGTAAAAGGAGGCTGAAGTCATTACTTTCATCTAGCCAACACTTTTTTGACTTTGTTTAGGACAAGATAAGAATGACGTCTGGAAATAACAGGAAGCATTATAAAGCTATAGGATAACCTAAATGTGTACCCATATTAGCTTTGCATCACTACATGAAATACTAACACAGGCTACTTATGAGGCAAAGAGAGGTTTGATTCAGCTTGTTGTTCTGGAGGCTGAAGTCCAAGATTGGGTGGCCCCATTCCTTGGATGTCTCATGAGGATAGCAGAGCACGTGTTAGAACAGGAGGTGGTCATGTTTCAAGCCAGGAAGCAGAGAGAGACTGAGAGGAAGACACAGGGCCCTACAGTCCCTTTAGAGGGCACACCTCTGATTACCTAAAGACCTCCCTTTAGGCCCTACCTCTTAAGGGTCCACATCATCTAATACCTCCACCCTGAGGCCAAGCCTTTACATCTGGGTCTTTGGCGGATGGTCATCCAAACCATAGCAGCAACTTTTCTCCTTAGATAATGGAAGGCCTTTCCTTGTCTGCATTTTGTAACTAATCTGCTAAGACCCTACAAATGAATTTAGTTATCTCTGTGGGTTGGTTGTTATTTTACTCTTCTTTCCAGTGTCATTGTCTCTCAGTGGACCAGCATGCTGAAAGTTGTAGCATTACACCTCAAGAAGCATGGACTGACTTATGCCACCATTGATGGCTCCATCAACCCGAAGCAGAGAATGGACTTGGTGGAGGCATTTAACCACTCCAAGGGCCCCCAGGTACAAGCTGGTCACAGCAGAGCTGTATAATTAAGGAGCAAATTTTTCTCAGGCATACAGAGAGCATTATAATACAGCAACTCAACTTAAAAATATTCACAGCCTTGATCTCTCCAAATGTTTGCAATGTATTAGACATTTATTGGGGTACTTATAAAAGTGTACAAGTATTCTAAAGAGAATAAAATATGAAGACTAAAAGGAGATTTAGAGCACAGCTGGTTAGGACCAGGGAATCTTTGTGGAGGAGGCAAGCCTTCAAGGATTGGAAGGATTTTAATAGGAAATATGGAAGGAAAGGGAAGAACAAAGTCATCTAATTATAGATGACTTTGTATCTTTATATAAGGTTTTGGAAAGCAGTAGTTGAATGATAGGCAGGAGAATTATTATAGCAGTAGGGCCAGGGACTGATAGAGTAGACATAATCTGGGTAATGGACAGTTTATTGAGCTGACCACCTACAGGACTCTAAATCAGTGTATTCATATACTTCGGCAGGTAGTTGATTAATTTTTTGAGGTTAGCACCAATAAAAAATGAGGTGTGAGAATTTTTGAAAGGCGGGGCATGGGAGATGGCATCATAATGTTTTATAGTGTAACAGCAGGAGGAAATTTGATAGAAACATACTGCTTATCTGTTTTGCTCTTGGGCTTGAACCTGAGATGAAGGAAAAATGTACCAGTCAGTTTTCTATCACTCTCACAAATACCTGGGTTAATCAACTTATAAAGAAATGAGAGTTATTTGGGCTGATGGCTTTGGAGATTTTAGTCCATGATAAATTGGCCCTGCTTTTGGGCCCATGGCAAGGTAACACATCATGATGGGAACACATCTGCTTGCCTCATGGCCAAGAAGTGAAAGCGAGAGGAAAGGGCCAGGGTCCCATTATACTTTTCAAAGACATGCCCTTAATGTCCTCTTAAAGGTCCCACTGCCTTCCAATTAGCACCATGCTGTGAACTAAGCCTCCACCACATAGACTTTTGGGGGACACAAGTTTCGACTTGGTAGCAGCTGTCTTACGATTCCAAGTCTGTGTGAGGTTAATGATGTGTTTCCTTTTGAAGGTTATGCTGATCTCTCTCTTGGCTGGAGGTGTTGGTCTAAACCTGACTGGAGGAAACCATCTTTTTCTTTTGGACATGCACTGGTAATGAGTCCAGATTTATCTTGAGTTGTTACAGCATAGCAGGCAGACCAGTGGGCTAGAGACCAGCAGGCTACTTATGTTGAGTGTGTTCTGCTTGTGTTATGGAAATGCCTCTGTGCATACATACATGTGTGTAGAAGCAGGTCTGAAAAGAGTAAGGCTAATTAGTATCCCTGAATTTCTGAGCAAGCTTCAAATGACAACTTAAAATAGTTGATTGACTTTATTGTTAATCTAAAATCTATTTCCACGGAAACTGGGCACACAAGTTTTTCCTTGTGGCTAAGATCTCACATTGCTCAGTTTACCTCTTCTCCAGAAAACCATATTCCAGACCTACTTGTTGAGATCCAAGAAAAATCTCAACCTTAGAAACATTGCTCCAGAACTGGAGATGTAGCTTAGTGATAGAGCACTTGCCTAGCATGCATGAGGCCCTGGGCTTGGTCGCCAGCAAAACAAAAGAAGATTAAATACCCCATTATTTGAAAAGGAAAAAGAATTGTCTAATTATGTTAGAAATATACAGCACTTTGGATTTAGTGTGTGTAGTGTCATTGCCAGGAGCACAACATCTGTCCTGGTAAAAGATGAGTAAGTTAACATGTTACTAGGAGAAAGTGTCATAATTAGTACCCATTTCTGCTTTTCCAATTCTTCAGTCAAGGATTGCTGCACCGGATACTATTGCTGGTATTATTCGTCTAATTCTCCAGGTAGCTCAGATTGGTACAAACAGACCAACCTGTTATTATTTTCTGGAAGAATGTGTTTAAGTCTTACTTGGGATTCCCATATTCACAGAAATGAGGAAAGCATACTAGGAATTATGCTAATTTCTGAAATAGAAAAGTGTTATCTAAGATTTTCAAGAGATGAGAAACTGAGTTTGAGTTGATAATGAGAATCCATAAAGAAGGGAACAACATTAAGTCTCCTCAGTTGAATCATAGAATATTAAAGTTGAAAACCATAAATATTTCAGAACATTAGCCAGTCCTCATGTTTCAGGTAGTGACTTGAAGCCTTGAGATTTGAGGTTAGGTTCTTGCTCAAGGTCAGCCAGCTGGCTAAAGACTGTGCTGGGCAAGGTGGCAGATGCCTTAATCCCAGTACTTGGGAGACTGAGACAGGAGGATCACAGGTTTGAGGCCAGCCTCAGTAACTTAGCAATGCCCTCAGCAACTTAGTGAGACCCTGTTTCAAAATAAAATAAATTAGGGTGTAGCTCAGAGATAGAATGCCCTTGGGTTCAATCCCCAGTACCAAAAAAAAAAAAAAAAAAAAACTATTTGACTTCTGATTTGACCTCATTACTAATAGTTACCATCTGATAATAGTGCTGAGAGTTATTATTAGCAGCCTGACCCCACTTTCTCATTAGAGGGCAAGATGACATCTGACAGTAGCCTTTCTTCGGCTGCTATAGCCTAAGACAGGAGTTGACCAACCCTTTCTGTAAATATTTCAGGCTGTGCAGGCCACATCACTGTCTCTTACATATTCTTTGCATTTCGTTTTGTTTTTCTTAAACCCCTTTAAAAACCTAACAACCATATTTAGCTGAAGAAGTATACAAAAATGGGCTATGGACTAGATTTAGCCCATGGGCTATAGTTTATCTGTGGTCCAGGATGTCACTAGCTCCAGCTTTACCTCTCCTCTAACAGGAATCCGTCACTTGAAGATCAAGCTTGTGACCGAATTTACCGAGTAGGGCAGCAGAAGGATGTTGTCATACACAAGTAAGTGATGGTCCCAAGACTCTTCCCATTGTCTGGTCTTGTGAAAGTCTTCCTTGAATAGTGTTATAACAGAATGTAAAATTTGGTGATCACTTTACTAGTCAGTCTCCTGAGGCATAGTCTCAAGCATCCCATAGGCAAGAAACAAGCAACTTGAGGGGACCTTGGAGTTGGTCACTGCCACAGAACAAGCTTGTATGTGTTGTCTTGGTCAAGGTAGTCCATGACAGGGCTCTCTCTGGCTTTTTTTTTTCCTTTTAGCCTGTATTAGAACATAATCTCAGACATACAGAAAAATTGCAAGATGAGTACCAGAAAGTTCTCGTGCACACACACACACATATACACATAAACTTTCTGGACTATTAAAGAGCACATTGTATACATGATGCTCCTTTATTCTTAAATGCTTAGTATAAGTTTCCTAAAACTATAATACTATTTAGTGAATTTTTTTTTTTTTTTTTTTTTTTTTTGGTGTGGTACTGGCGATTGAGCCCAGAGGCACTCTACCTTCAAGCTACATCTAGGTTGCTGAGTCTTGCTACATTGCTGAAACTCTCCTCAAACCTGAGATCCTCCTGTCTTAGCCTCCCAAGTCTTGGAATTACATGTATATGCTACCAAGCCTGGTTCTATTTAATGATTTAATACTATCAATATAATAATGCTATCAGCAGATGATGTTCAGTTTCACCGCATGTCCCAGTGGTATCTTCCATAGCAGAAAAAATCCTAGATCCCAGGTAGCCTGCAGTTGTCACAATTTCTTCTCCTTTAATCTGGCACAGTACCTCAGTCTGTCTTTGTGTTTTATGACACTGACTTTTTGAGTAGCACAGGCTTATTATTTTGCAGAATACTCCTCTACCTAAGACTTTCCTGTCATTAAGAGAAACAAAACCTGCCTTAATGCTACAATATTCTACCCTTGCTGTAGCCCTCTTTTTCTTCTTCCTTTTCATGACCAGTTTTTCCTGAAGATTTTGGAAAGCCTAGTCTGTTTTACTTGCTTACCTCTCATTCATCCCTCAGTCTTTGCAAACTAGCTTTCACCCTTATGGCTCCACTTAAGTTACTGTGGCTGAGGGCACCATGACCTCCAAAATTTGCCAAACGCAGTGATTATGTTAGTTTTCCTGTCTTTAGCTCTCTTCTCTGCTCGTTAACATATGTCCCTCCCTTCAAAATTCTACCCAATCCAGTAAGTCCCAAATCTGTATCTTTAGTTCTACTGCCTCCTAAACTTCAGGCCTAAATATCCAAATTCCTACAGAATGTCCGAATCCAAATGACCACATACTCATCCATATTCAGTCATACACTTATACATTCAGCCTCTCAAATGAATACCTACTGCTCACCCTCTGTGTGCAAGTATGGTTACATGTTACAGGATCAAAATGTTGCAAATTGAAATTGCTTCCTTCTGCCACCTCAAATCTACTTATTCTTCTGTATTCCATGTCTTTGTGAGTAGTATCCCCGTTTACCAAATCATGTGGCCAGAAACTTGACTCCTCCCTTGTTTTCATTTTTCACATGCCAAGCCCTTTAGTCTTATTCCCTTCATGTTTCTGATAACCATGCCTTGCTTCCCTTCTCCACTGCCACCTCCCTCTTTCCAGCACTACAGATTCCTGTCCTCTGCATCACCACCAGAGGGCTCTTCCTAACTAGTCAGTCTGATTCTGAAAGTGCACGCCTCAAATTCTTCAGCAGCTCTCACTCCCTACAGACAAAGTCTAAATGTCTTAGCAGGACATGCGCATCCACTTGTGATCATGCCCTGCCAGCCCTTGAGCCCTTTCCATTGGTCAGGAAGACAGGGTAACATGATCCTCTTCCAGTATACAGTGTTTCAAAGCTCAGCCATGGCTTTACAAGTGTCCCCATTCCCTCAGATACCCTCTCCACTATCCCATCTGGCAAACCCTTGCACACATTAAGAGTTAACTCTTTAATGGAGCCTCCCTCAGCTGGAAAGCTTTCCTTCTCCTTTTGCACACTGGACATACTTTCATTGTCGCACTTAATAGGTCATATTCTCATTTTTCTTCAATTGTCATGTCTCTTCTGTGTTCTTCTTTAAAACAAAATTATATCCATCACTCCATCCTCACCCCTAGGATTGTACATGATACTCAGTACTTAGTAAGTGAATAACAATACAGGCACTTCTTCAGATTGAAACCCTGTTTTCAATGTGAATTAGCGAAGAAATCAGATGTTCTGTATTTAAACTAGCACACATACCGGACAGAAGCTTGATGACCTTTGAGGCCTTCTGACCTTATCATGATGGAACTTCTTGCATGAAAGCTGGGTCTCTACTTTTGGATAGGAATATCTTTTGCTTATTTGGGGGCTTTCTCAATTACTCTCAACTTTAGAATGAAACCAAAAGTCAAGTTGAATTACATATTTTAAATGGGCATATATTTAGTCAAGGTGGTTTGAGTCCCTTAACATAAATTTCTTAATCAATCCTAAGAATACTTGAAGAAGTCTCATTAAAAGCTGAAGCATAAAGAAATTTGTGCTATTAGATAAGCTGCTTTGGGTTTCTAATAGTTTGCCTATTTGTTTCATTTTTAGATTTGTTTGTAAAGGAACAGTGGAAGAGAAGATCTTGCAGCTCCAAGAAAAAAAGAAAGAGTTGGCCAAACAGGTTCTGTCAGGATCTGGAGAGTCCATCACCAAGCTCACCTTGGCTGACCTCAAAGTCCTTTTCGGCATCTAGCCTCCTGTCTACAGGGTGCAGCAGGACAGTGCCATTGCTGGTTTGTATTAGGATCTAGGACTAACCTTCACATGATCCCTGAGCTCTGTTCTTGCATTCCATTTTGCTATCAAGCCTTCCACCCTTCTCAAATGAGGCATATTCTCATCCCTAGAATCGAGGATGGACTGTCATGTTAAACAATTGGCTAATCAATTGTGTCAATTGATCAGCTTGCTTAATGAGTGCAGTAGAGACTAATCAATTATTTCTGATAAAATACCTTGGAGTTAGACGGTTTTGGAAGACAACTCTGGCACAATATACCTAAGCTTCAGTAAAGCTCAGAAGCCCTACGTTGACTTTCAGTCCTCAGCTGATGGGAGAACCAAGGTTATTACCTCCTCTGACACAGGCTTCATTTCTTCTTGCTGATGAGGCTGCTTATAAGCATCTCTGTGGGCTGATCTGAGTAGATCCCTGCGGCCAGCCATTCCATTACAGCTGTCTTAGTTCTTCCTCTCAGGTTTACTGTCAAGGGATGCTTTGCCCTTATATTAAACAGATGTTGAGTATCTGTATCACTATTTCATTTCATATCCATGTATCATTTATTATTTGCATCATTGCTTCATTCAGTAGTATATCACTTAGTGTGTATGTCATTTAGTTTTGGTTATCACTGTATCATTTGGTATCATTTAGTATTTCTTTTAAATCATGTAGTATTTGTATTATATGATTTAATGTATATATCATTCTTTAATGTGTTTGTGTTTTTACAAACTTACAGTGTGTAGCATTTAGTATTGTGTCATTTAGTATTTGTACCATTGTATCATTCAGCATTTGTGTTGTTATCAGTACAGTCTAATAAATCTGTTTGACAGTGTAGCAGAAATAATGCTATGTGTTTACCAAATCCCATTTCCTTTTCCCCTGGGTACCCAGAGTGACTACACTTCCCAGTCTTTGCTGCAGTTGTCAGGGCCCATATTCCAGTGAGTTCTCATCAGGGAAATGTAGAGAGAAGCAGTGGGAGGCATTTCTAGGTGTCCAGATGTCCCTTCGTGCTGTTTCTTCCCACCTCAGCCTGCTGGCACTGATGGGAGACCACAAGGCCTTGGAATGGTGAAGCCACTAGGTCAGGGGTTCTTAACCTAGTTCTGGCCCATAGACCTTTTTGTCAGACGAAGCCCCTAACTCTAGAACAAAACCATCCCCATGCTCACCTCCTTCTTTACCAGCCCACCTGCATTGGACTACAGTATGATCAAGCAGTAATTATTTTAAACCAGACATGGTGGCACACACCTGTACTTGGGAGGCTGAGACAGGAGGGTCACAGGTTTCAAGGCCAGCCTCAGCAACTTAGCAAGACCCTCAGCAATGTAGCAAGACACTGTTTCAAAACAAAAAAATAAGAGGAGTGGGTGTATAGCTTGGAGGTGGAATGCCCCTGGGTTCAATCTCCAGTAACAAACACAAACACACATACACACACACACACAGAATATCAGAATATTTTAAGCCACGGAGAACTGAGATTGGAGGTTGTTTATATAGCAGTAAGTAAGTTGCCTAATACAAATACTTGAGACTTATTCTTCAGAAAACTGTTCATATTTCTTTTTTTTTTTTTTTTTTTCCGGTACTGGGGATTGAACTCAGGGGCATTCTACCTCCGAGCTATACCCCCAGCCCTATTTTTTAGTCTTTATTTTGAAACCGAGTCTCACTAAGTTGCAGAGTGCCTCACTAGGTAGCTGAGGCTGGCCGCGAACCCGGATCCTCCGGTCTCAGCCTCCCAAATGCTGGGATTACAAGCGTGCGCCACCACTCCCGGCTCAGATTTCTTTTTTTCCATGAGCAGTCATTCACTCTGCTAATTTCTACTAGAAAGAATCATAGTTTTTCATAGAAATACTTCTTCCTTTGAGTTTGGTAAGGAGACAAAACCCAAAGTTAATTCAGTTATATTGGTGGATTGAGTTTTGTTTTGTTTTTGTTTTTGTTTTTTTTTGTGGTACTGGGGATTAAACTCAGGGGCATTCTACCTCTGAGCTATACCCCCAGCCCTATTTTGTATTCTCTATTTTGAAACAGGGTCTCACTAAGTTGCGGATTGCCTCACTAGGTAGCTGAGGCTGGCCGGGAACCCGGATCCTCCAGTCTCAGCCTCCCAAATGCTGGGATTACAAGTGTGCGCCACCACGCCTGGCTTGGACTAAGTATTTTTAAGCAAAGCTTTCCTCCAAGATCTTAAGCTTACAAAGAAAAAGATAATGTAGCCTGGTGGGGAGAGTTGTGGTCTGGGACTTGACTTAGCTCTAAATCTAGTTTTATCTTGGCTGGGTTAGAAATTAACTTCTGAGCTGAGTATGGTGACGCATGCCTTTTATCCCAGTACTTGGGAGGCTGAGACAGGAGGATCACAGGTTCTAGCTTCCACAAGCTAGTGAGGCCCTCAGCAACTTAGTGAGACCTGGTTTCCAAATAAAAAATGAAATAGGGCTGGGGGTGTAGCCCAGAGATAGAAGTCTCCTGTATAACACCCTCAGTACCACAAAAGGAAGGAAGAAAGGAATTAAGGGAGGAAGGGAGGAGAAAGAAAGAAGGAAAGGATAGAGGGAGGGAAATTAACTTTTCTATATTTGGCTGTCTCATTTGTAAGGTATTGTTTTCAGATCATGGCAGCTACAATGAGGTCCTTAATCAAATCAGAAACAAAGGCAGTAAGATTGCCCTTTTGAAGTTACAAAATCAGCCCACCAAGGTAGATATTCACCTGCAAATGGATGGCTCCCATGCTTCCAGGCCAGCAGGAATGCACAAACCGTGGCTCTGCCATTAGCTGATTTCCTGATTTTAGGCATCTCTATCTGTAAGATGTGTGGATTAGTATATCTCATGCTCCACTGGGAGTTTAATAACAGATATACACAGTTTTAACTTGTTTGATCAGATACATCAATAATGTCAACCAAAAGGGGGTTAAGTGAACATTGTTACTATCCAGTCTGAGCACTGTCGAGGGAAGGAGGTCCTAACTTTCAGAAGGTTCAAGCATTCTGGATTTTAGTTTAGAGAGAAATGCAGAGATTATAACCTATAATCTTCAGGTATTCAAAGCCCATTGACAAATGTAATCTACTATAAGATTCTTCCTGGTATCTTAAATACTTTTTCTGATTTTCCTTGTCCTGATGGAAGCTAGCACTGTCTTGGGTAGGTGGTCTTACAACAAGTGCTATTGATGCTATTGATGTATTGTGGATGCAGAAAATGCTGGAACTACCGTCCTAAACTGATGGAATATACCAAACACGCATTCTTATTCTGGTCCTCGGATGGAAGTGTCTTGTGAACTAATGTAAGTGGCATTCTGTGTCCATCTCAGGCTCCTGTTCGCTGTAGCTGGTGCCAGTTGGTTCCTTAAGGTCCAGGTGTGATGAGGTGGGTGGGTCTCTGCAGTGGGCAGCATCCCTCAATGTAGTGATCTAGTTGAGGTGTTACACTCTGAGTCCTGCCAGTGTCAACCAGCTGTCCTTTATGTGATGCCACTACTGCTGAATCTTCTCTTTACATCTGCCTGCTCCCCTCACCAGTTTGGGCATGGATGACCTGAGGTAATAAGTGCTTTATAAACCACGAAAGGCCATATAAGGGCTATTCATACCAGTGAGGGACAAAGTCTGAGAATATGATAATAAAGAGCATGAGTGTGGTTGATGGTCAATGTCTGTCATCAAAGTACATGCTTCTGAGCATCGAATTTATAAGGTATTTCTTCTGTAGCAGAATTTCCTTTATGGAAGGTCTCTAGTTTGAATTTCCCTTACCTCTGTTGATTAAACAAGAACATGGTGCACACCATGGCTGGGTGGAATCTTGGGCCCTTTAAAAACCCCATCCAGAACTCCAAGTGCCTTACAATCATTTTTTAAATATGCTTTTATTGGTGCATTTTAATCACACATTATAAGGAAGTTCAAAGTTACCGGGGCATACATGCACACAGCACAACAGTCATTACTAATAGCAAAAGGTAGAATGTCCCTTTATGGCACATGATCCCTTTCTCTGGTAATCGTGTGGTGATTTAGTATGGCTATGAACACTGGGTTGTTTCCTTTGATTAACCCTTGCTCAAGAAGTGACTTTTACCATGTTTCCAAGATGAAGTCAGGTTTTCTATAGGATAATCATGGGGCCACCAGTATGCAGTATGGCCTCTCTGGTTATCTGAAATTTTGATATCCACCCTAATGCCTTGAGAGAATTGGGTTTACAAAGTGGAATGTTATACTATTTATTATATAGCATTTAGCCCTAGGAAAGTACAGGAAGAGCTAAAAAGCATACCTACAGGAACAAAGGAAATTATAGTGAAGTTTAGAATTCCCAGGCATGTAACTGAGATTAAGATGTTTTCATCAATAAGAATGAAATTAGGATCAGTTATAAGACAACATACTGCAGGAGTCAGTAGCTGAAGAATAGAGGTGGAAATGTAAAAAGCTAGAGAGGGAATGGGCTACACAATGTGTTTACTATCTTGAGTTCTTTTTACCCATTTTGCATAGCTAAGTCAGTGTAGGCAGAAACTGAAAGGAAGGATGGGGAGAATATTTCTATTGCTCAATTATTCATACATTAATTTAAAAAATCTAGGTCAAGCACCTGCTGTGCCAGGAACTGCTGGGCACTAGATATACAGGGTAAGCAAAACCAAACATGATCCTGGCTTCCTGAGGCTTAGAGTCTAATAGGGGAGACAGGCATTAATCAAATAACTATGTATGGCTGTGCAGTGGCCTGGTGATGAGTGCAGTGATGGAGAGGCATAGTCACAAGGGCTATAATGGATTTGACCTAGTCAGGGAAGATCTTTGAGGAAGCAATCCTATATCCATATGTAGGAACTAACAAAGCAGAGAGCAAAATGCCTCTTCCTATATTCTGCTCCTAATTAGGAGCACTTCATCAAACCACCTCTTCATTGAGCCTGACACAACACACAGGTATACATCTTCTAGAGTCGAGTTGAGCAACGGTTGCAATTTAGAGATCAGAGAATGGTTGGGCTGACAGGTCTATGTGTATGTTTGTTATCCAAGTTGGCCAAGGTGTTTATCCTGCTGCACCATCCCAGAGGACAGAGGCTCTAATTGATGGCTCTTTTTTCTTAACTGTAACACCAGCAGCATGACTTACATCATCATGCTGCATCTTGCTGATGCCTCAATGCTCACAACTCAAAGATTTCCAGATACTCCATTATACTGGGACAATCCCTAAATCCTCCAACTCATTTCTTCCTCACCTGGGAGTCTTAGGCTCTATAGATAACTCCTACTTAACCAGATCTTTCAAGCTGCCCAAGGTGGTTGAATTAAATTGGGCCAAGACTCCATTATTGTGCAGATAAGGAACAGTCTTCCTCACTGCAGCCCACATATACTTTAAACATTTTAACAGAATTGTGGCCATTAGTAGTGTTTAAAGGCTAAGGCATTAGCCAGAACCTAGACTTCTTACAGAAAGATTTTTTATTACGATATAACTTCATCTACAGTAGAGTTGTCCACTTACTTAATCCTTTCCCAAATGAAATGGTAGGCTTTTTATCCACAGTTCTTCATTCTGATTCATAAGAAGACACATGGGAAAATGATGCAATACAACAGGCTTCTTCATGGTAAGCAATTCTCTAGATGTCTGAGGTAACTGGAAAATTCAAGGCTGGTCCCTCAGGTACATATCATTTATTCCAAGTCAGAGAGAAGGCCAAGATTTTTTCCCAAGTGGTATTTGGTTAAATGAGAAATATTGGGTTGTAGGAGAAGGGAAGGCTTATAAAAACATACCAATAGATCCAAACTAAAAATTCTACCAATTAGATCTTTATTCAGTCAGCATAATGTTAAGCCTCTACTATGTGCCAAGAACTGTCCTACATGAGGACAATGTAGTAATTATAGTAACTCCCTGCCCTCAGGTTACTCTTTTTTGCCCCCCCCCCATGTGGGGGTGTTGTTTGTCTTCTTTCCTTGACTTAAAATAAACTTTCATATTCCTTTACAAAAAAAAAAATCTCTGTCCTCATAGAACTTACACTCTATAAGGACAGACAATAAACAGAATATACACATTAGGTGGTGGTGAAGCTGAGTCAGGGTTATGTGGAGTTCTGGGGTGGGATGTTGCTGTTTTATATGGTAGGTGACACTGGAGCAGAAACCTGAGGAAATGAGGGAGTGAATCATGAAGGTATCTGTGAGAAGAACATTTCAGGCGGAGGGGCAGTGATTGTAAAGCCCCCAAGACAGACATTGCTTGGAGTCTGAGGAACACCGGGAGAAGCTGGGAGGGGGGAGGAATGAGAGCAGAGCGGGGATTCACATGCTGCTCATACTTGCACGTGTGTTGGTTTTTGTTCTGAGTGAGATGGGATGCCACTGGAGGGTTTTGAATAGAATGACATGACATTTTGAAAGGATATTTCTATTGTATGGAGAATATAGTGGGGGAATGAAGGTGGGAACAGAGACTATTATTAGACAATTGCAAAACTTCAGGTGAGAAATCTTGGTACCTCAGACCAGGATGGAACAATGGAGATGGAGAAAAGGGGTCAGCACATGTATTTTGAAGGTAAGGCTGATAGGCTTTGCCTGGGGATTGGATGTGGTGCATGACAAAGGCAGCAAGCATGTTTCTGATGCTATTGGCTCCACCAACTCTAAGAATGGACCTGTGCTTTCCCTTTTGGTTACTGGTATTGTGGTATTTGGGATTGAACTCAGGGGCATTCTACCTCAGCTACAACCCCAGCCCTTCCTTGTATTTTTTTATTTTGAAACAATGTCTTGCTAAATTGCAGAGGTTGTCCTGGAAACTACAATCCTCCTGTCTCAGTCTCCCAAGTACTGGGATTACAGGTGAGTGCCACCATACCTGGCTTGTACTTTTCTTTTAAAGACTGCAGGAGAAGTAATTTGGTGATGACAAGCAAATGGAGAGTAAGAATTGGAAGTCTGCTTTGGACATCTTAAATTTGAGGCACCTACTATATATACAGGGGCAGATTGTAAGTGAGCTATTAGACATAATCATCTAGCGATTGGGCCTGGAGATGAATTTGGGAGTTACTGGTATATAAATGGCATTTCAAGTTATGAGAGGATAAGATCATCTAGGGAGTAAGTGAAGAACTGATCCTTGGCTCTCTCCAATGTGCAGAGAACAGGAAGTAACTAGCAAAGGAGACTGAGAAGGAATAGACCTTGAGACAAGAGAATTAAGAAGAGTCATGCCACATAGGACGAGTGAAGACATTTGATGGAGGGGAAAGTGATCAGCTCTGATAAATACTACTGATAGATCAAAAGAATAAAGATCGAGAACTGACACTGGATTCTGTAACATGGTGACATTGTGACAAGAACTATTTTAATGGAGTCCTGAGGATGAAGGACCGATAAGATTAGATATAAGAAAATGGAAGAAAGAGATGTAGATATAGCAAACTACAATGTCTTTTTAAAGGGCAGCAGAGAAATAGGTTGCTAAAGGGGGAATATAAAATTGTTACAGACTGATTATGTTCCCCCAAACCTCATAAGTTGAAGCCCGAACCCCCAAGATAACAATATTTGGAAACAGGGCTTTTATGAAGGTAATTAACATTAAATGGGGTCTAGTAAGGTTAAATGGGGTCCTAATCCAATAGGGCTGTCGGGTGTCCTTAGAAGAAAAGCAATACCAGGAGCATATGCACACAGGGGAAAAGCCCTGGGAAGATATAGAAAAAAGGTGCCATTTACAAGCCAACCCTGCCAGAACTGTTGTGTAAGCCACACAGTCTGGTATTGACACGGCAGCCTTAGCAGACTAAAAAGTCCAGGTGAATCTGTGTTTCAACTTGGGGAATGTTGCAGCATGTTTGTTTTCTGAAATGAAAAATCCAGCTGAAGCTGAGCGTGATGGCGCATGCTTATAATCTCAGCATTTGGGAGGCTGAGACCAGAGGATCCGGGTTCGCGAACAGCCTCAGCTACCTGGTGAGGCACTCCGCAACTTAGTGAGACCTGGTTTCAAAATAAAGAATAAAAAATAGGGCTGGGGGTATAGCTTGGAGGTAGAATGCCCCTGAGTTCAATCCCCAGTACCACCAAAAAAAAAAAAAAAAAATCCAGCTGAGATTACTGGGTATTCCTGGATAGTAGTCTGGTAGTAGTCTGGGTAGTAGTGATGGAATGGGATCACATAGTGCAGAAGTGCACTTTTGATAGGAATATAGGTAAATTTATGGGTGTGGTGAGAGGGTCTCTTCTGAATTCTTTTATTTTCTTGGTGAAATAGGAAGCAAACTTCTAAGTAGAAAGGAGACATAGGTAGAAATTGGAGTTTGAAGAGAAGAAAGCTTGCAGTAATTATCTGGGAGAGTGGGAAAGTAAATGGACTAAGGAGATGTCAAAATGCCAGGCAGTATCAAGATCCCATTAAAATTACTGGTGAGAAATTTAAAGTGTGACTAGTCATGCTTTTGTCTTTTTCTCCAGGACGATTCAGTTGGGTTAGATGGAGAGCTCGATCCAACCTGGGCTGAGGTTTTGCCAGGCAAGATGGAAGATGGAGAATGGATGCAAGAGAGGGATTATAAAGGTGGTCTGTAGAATCTAAGCTGAGAAGGGGTGAGAGGAACAGTAAGAACCCTCCTTGTGGGTTCCAAAGAGGTAGAAGAATTAGTAGAGTCAGGTTAGTACAGTGGGTAAGCTGCAAAGATGGGAGGCTGTGGTTGTAGGATGCTTGAAACTGAGACTATGCAGAGGGTGCAGTTGGAACCAAGATCTAGGCTGATTATTATTACCTTAGTAGGGAATAAAGAACACTGGAAAACTGGTGGTAAAATAAAGAAGTCTATGTGGATATAGGATTGTCTTGAGATTGATGAGGGGTAGTTCTGGGGTGAGGACAGCAAGCTTAATACCACAATCTTCAAGAAATGAGGAAGAATGATTTGAGGCTCTGCTGATGGCTGAAACACAGAAAAAGAGCCAAGGAGTATAGTTTAAAGGTATAAACTTCAAGGCTGGCCACTGATAGAAAAGAAGGAGGGGTAATATTCCAGAACAGGGTTTTTCAACAGTGGCACTAACTGACATTTTACACTGGATAATTCCTTGTTTGGGGGAAGCTGTCCTGACCACTATAAAATGTTAAGCAGTATGCCTGACTATACCCACTAGATGCTACTAGCACCCTGCCCCAGTAGTGGCACCGGAAACCTTCTCTGAGACTGCCAGTGTCCCCTAGGGGGCAGAATCACTCCTGCTTGAGAACCACTGATCTTAAAGTAGCAAGCTGAAAGGACACTTACCTGGCCCTGAGCCAGTGTTATCAAGAGGAGGAAGAACAAACAACAATTGGAGAGGGCGACAGGGGCAGCAGTGTCTTCTGGGAAGATCAGGTTTTGGAAACTGATCCATAGGGAATGTTTCCAGAAAAGAATGAGAATATAGAAAATATTTTAGTGTTTGTGTCAGTCTCGAGGAGGAAATAGATTCATTCCATGATGATCTGACAACCATCATCTAATTACTTCACTTTCGTTGCCTGACGCAATTCAATACTCAAATGAGTCACCCACTACTTAAGGGATCTTACAATGCAGATTTCAGTAATTTTATTTAATACATGCTGAATTTATTGCTATATAAGAAATCAAGAGTTCCAGAAGAACACACAAAAAATATACACAGAAGACCTTGGCAGAGCTAAGGCACTGATGCTGTTTCCTCTCCCCAGAATTTTCTAGCAGCTAAGAAGGCACCCTATAAGAATCACAACTTCCAGTTAAGTGTCTAGGTATTCAGACATAAGCAAAAATTACTCTGAAAATCAAAGAGAGGTGAGGAGGGTAACAATATCTAAACCACTGGCATGAATAGAACTGCAACAGATGTGTGAGACCTACTTCAACACCTTCCCTTTTATTAACTTTCTATTTGTATGCCCTATACCAAATACTAATCTTCCCGGACGGGAAGGTAGAGGGTGGACATGGTACAGAGAGGGTGGAGGGAATACCTGCCAAAACAGCAAAATCACATTATAATGGTCACAAAATGTGTACCAGTAAATGCAGTGACAGTGTGCTAACACAATGTTAGGATGAAGGGAGAATTTTATTTTCTGAGGGAATTACCTAAATAACATATAGCTCAGGAAAAAATTTAAAAGGTTCTAACATATCAGAAAATTAGAAACTAAACTGCCCTCCCATCCTATGATCTCTTAAGTTCCAAAAGTATAGATACTTCCATACCTGTACAAAATACCCATCTGTGGATAGGACACTGCCAACCTACCTTAAAGAGAAATGTAGCAGTGGTCTTATGTGTCCAACCACCCCCAAGTACAATCAGTGAGTAACTCACAAAAAAGCACTTGAATTCTAACTTGAGATAAGGCACTTTGTCTTTAATTTTATCAGTCTCTTCGGAATTAATCAAGTTTTGGTGTCCTCTGGAAATCTGAAGTCATGCTTAGCTGCAGCTTCACCAGGCTGGCCTTGTACCCAGGAAATCATCAGAGTGCCACGGTCCTAAGCAGACTCCTCGGGGCGCTCTGCCCACCTGGGCACGTGCATTCAGACTTCTCGGTAAACTTCCCACAGCAAGACCAGTGGGGACGACCAGGATGGCCTTTGTGTCCATGACCACAGCCTAGGTAGCCACCTGCACAATACAAAGAGGGGAGAGAAAATCAACCCTAAGAACGGGGGTCCAGCTGTTACCATGGAAACAGACCTCCTGGTAACATCTGAACTCCGAGGAATGAAAATATCTAAGAAAAACTTGGCAAGAGGAATAAGCTATTTGACTTCTCCACCATAGTAGGAAGGTTTTCAAAACACAGCAAATCAACGAAGTTTAGCCAAAGCTCTCAGAATAATGCTGAAATGTGCTAACTGAAGGCGATGAACTAGTTTGGACTTTAAAGTGAACTGATTTGGATTTTAACTGTAAATGACTGAAATTTAAAAAAAAAAAAATAAGGGTAGCTGGGTATGGTGTAGTCCCAGTACTTGGGAAACTGAGTCAGGAGGACTGCAGGTTCAAGGCCAGCCTCGGCAACTTAGCAGAGACACAGTTTCCAAATAAAAAATAAAAAGGCTAGGGGTGTAGCTTGGAGGTAGAATGCACCTGGGTTCAATCCCCAATACTACACACATACATACATACACATACATACACACACACACACACAAACTGAAAAAAGGTAGACGCTGAAGTGATTATATGGTAGGGTGCAAAAGCCTATTTTATGTTCCACCAATAGAGAAAGGACACGATAAAAGAATTTTTTAAAATACTTGGATTTCTTGCCTGAGCTCTCTGTACTCCCCCAGCCCCCTAAAAAAGAGAGCCAGACCTGCCTTAATTGGTTTAATCATCTACTCCCAGATCTTTGCCTCATTTGGGATTTCTTTCAGGTTTTAAAAGGGATAAGATCAGTCTACATTTTTTACACTACTCAGCTTCCTGGAAAGGGTAAACTGAAAATGAGAATCCCACAGAGAAGCACGGGGCTCACAGGATTCATGAATTACATCAAAACTAGATAGAACTCAGAACTTTTAAGGCTGCCATTTCAACTTAGAACAAAGAAGCCGGTGTAAGCAGAACTATTACTGAGTCTGCACACACAAGAGACTATACATCCTCGAAACAAAGCCTCGGTCCAGACAGCCTAACCTAGTGGCTATGTGGCAGCAGAGGGGGTGTGGCCTGATTCCCACTGTGGGCAGGCAGGCTGAGGGTAACAGTCCTCTGTACCTGGCATGGTGCCTCCACAGGCACAGCGTGCAGTCTTCTGGCCTCCACTGGAGCAGAAGGTGCAGCAGTGAAACACACCTGGGTGTGGGCGGTGCTTTCTCCTCACGGTCACGGTAAATGGTGAGCCCTGCAGAGTTCAGGCCAAGAGCAAAGAAGAGCAGCCTATGAGTCAACAAGGTATGCTGAGCAAAGCTGTGTGCTCAACAAGAACAGCATCAGAGAAAGAGACGAGAGGGTGAGAACTCTGCTCAGCTGGGTGGAGGCAGACACCAATGCAGAAGAACTGGAATCAAGGGGCCTGTGCAGCCCTTCTGTCACGATTCACTGATGTAGCTACTGATCCCCTGGACACTGAGTAGGGTCCCACAGTCGGTTCTATTCTCAGTGACGTGTGAATTAGCTAGGGCTTGTTCTGGAAAGATAGCAAAAAAGAAAGAAAAAAGAAAAAAAGGCCATACCATTATCAGCTTAAGGTTTTCTTAATGGATTCTGTCTCCCTCTAGTCTTGCATGAAGTAAAGTATGTAGACCACTTGATACATTATTCATCTCAATTTGCGCTTTCCTGTGACTGACTTTGATCTTTAGGGTTCTCAGTCTTGATTCTTGAAGAATCTCAGGGGCATTTAGAATTTTGTAATCACAAGGCTAGGATATCCTGTGGTTTTATCTCCAATTTCTCAGCCATGTGTCTATCTCCTCACATACTGAGCTATCTAGCCTCTTTCCTTCTGTCCCTAATTCTGGTCACAACACATCTGTTACCCATCCATTTATCCTGGGACTGTGACATATGGAAGGGAGAAAGGTTAAGTGTGTGTAGCTAATAACTCAAATTAGTAACTCTCCCTACTGCCTGCCCCCTTTTCTTCAAGGATAACTTTCATTTTCTAATTTCAATCCTATGTTAGACAAAAAAATATTTTGTACATGTTGCAATTGCCTCTTCCTGTGTGAGAACCACAGAGTCTGAGAAAGCACCAAGTAAAAAGCCTGGTATCTTAGAAGCCTTTCCAATGTTAAATTCACCCTCCTTTAAAGGTGAATTGAAATCTCTGAAACCATGAACCAAAATAAACCTTTCCTCCTAAAGTGATTATCGCAGGTATTTTTGTCACAGTAACAGAAAGCTAACATTAATTAAAAAACAAAAACGAAAACCCTGGAGTTCAAAGAAATAGGTTCAAATTCTGGTTTTGCTTCATGGCTACTATCTATTGTGGCATGTTTGGTCTCAGACTAATTGGACAATGATACCTGTGCTTGAATGGTTTTGAAGAAAATGGAACTAATATATGCAAAAAGCCCTAACCTGTTCTGACATACTGTGATTAGGTAAGCAGTAAATGGCTACTGAATGAGTCTGCCTAGTGCACTGGCCACATGCCTGCCATATCAGGATGCTGCATGGTGTTTTATTAGTCTCATCAATATTGATTTCTGGTTAAGATTAATCTCTGACTATTCTGATGTCAGCAGAGAAAGACTGCTGGACATGTATTACCCAATTTTTAAAACTTCATAATCTAGAAGTCTTATACTTATTTGCGGAAGTGGAAGAGTAGCCATGGTAACAGATAAGCTATATAGAAACAGAGTAGAGAATTACATGGGCAGATGGTTAGGCAGATAGAAGACTGGTCAGTTGAGAAGAGGGGGTATAACCCTGCTAATTGTGTCCCATAAGTCTATGTGCAGTCTTAGTCAGAACAAAACTGGAAAATCCTGAGCTAGAATATTGCATTATTTCTTGACTATGCATGCTTGTATGTTGGTAGATTGCCCCTGCGACAAGTACATCTTCCCCAAACTAAGAAGACTAAAAAACTGGGAGAATGATAAAATATACACATAACTAATAGGAGGTGAAACAGAGATAAGAGTTCTATGATAACTACCATCCTCTAGTAAGAATAACAGCAAAAATCTGGGCCTTTTCTACAGTGAAGAAAAAGAATCTTATGTAGCTGATCTTGTGAGAAACATCTCCCGATCCCAAGAAGAAAGAACCAGGGGGCAGGGTGAAAGGAGCTGAGGGCAGCGTGTACAGGGGCTTACTCACCTGCACATGTTGTTCTTTGACACAGACCCACACGGTGTAGACCCCAGGTTCCTTGGGGGTGAAGGAAATGTAATATGTCCCATCCTTATTATCCTGGACCACTGTTTTGACTGGACTGAATGGGGAAAAGAGTTAAAAAATCTACCCCTTCTCACAAGCCTGCTTCAGCTGCCTAGCATTTTAGGATGTACTCTACACCATTCCATTCGCTATTAACTTTAAATGTCCATCAAATGGGATGCTTCTTCCACTTGCCTCAGAAGTTAATTTTACAACAGAAGCTACGGAGTATAAATTCTACTTTAGTCTGACATTCAAATTCCTTGAAAATGAAACCCTGTTGTGCTGTAGTCCCTTCTCCATACTCTGATTCCAGAGAAATATAAATATGCTCCTGGCACACATTAGCAGCAAAGGTAGGTTAAATTTTAAGAAGTGCATCTAAAGATTTTTCCATCTATTCCAAAACTTAGAATGAAGACAATCTGAGGGGCAGACTGAATATAAGATTAAAACTCACACAAGAAAACACATTTGGCTGGGCATAGTGGCACATGTCTGCAATTCCAGTACTTATGAGGCTGAGACAAGAGGATCATAAGTTCAAAGCCAGCCTCAGCAATTTAATAAGGCTCTCAGCAACTTAGCAAGACCCTGTTTCAAATAAAAAATAAAATAGTGCTAGGGGTGTAGCTTGGAGGTAGAATGCCCCTGGGTTCAATTCCCAACACCACAAAAAGAAAACACATTTGGTCCAATTGGTCATATATTTTCTCATAGCATTATGGTAAGATTGACTACTACAGTTACATCTCCAATAACTCAAAGGACCTCCAGTTTCCTTACTGCTTATTATCCATGACACTTAACCTCATAACACAAACCTGTCTTTCTTATCTTTAGGAACAACTGCAACTTGGATGTTGTCTCCTCCCCGGCCCATGCTCTCTCCTGCGGCATCCTTACAAAGCAGGGTGAAAGAGGCTGTCTGTTTCTCCCGAGCTCTGTGAAGATCTGCAAGATAAACACTTAGTGTAAAAGACACTCATTTCTCCCTTGGAAGGCAAACTGCAGTGACCATATCCCTGGATCAGACACCACCTTGCTTTTTATCTTCAGAACAAAGGTATGTTTCCTGTTTATTGTAACCTCTCTGCTCCCTTTCTTTTCTCTCCCCCTCTTGCTTTCCAGAGTATTCCTCTTGGGAGTCCCTCCTGGGAGCCTGGCTAGTCCTCAGCCAGCAGCTGCTCTTGGATTACACAGGATTCTGGACCTTAACTTCAGCCCTAAGAAAACTTTGAAAATACTCAGGATTGACCTAGGTATTCAGAGAAGAAAACTTCTAGATCTGTGAGGGGCTAGTAACCCCAAAATCACCCTCTGCAAGTTCTGGATCCTGCTGAAATAGGTAGGGGGTACAGCTGATCAGCTTGGACCCTCCACATTGTAAGGTCCTCTACAACTCAGCAGCTAGAGCCAAGGTGATGGGGGAACATATAGTAACTACAGCCTCTAGGCCAGCACCCAGATGAACCAGGTTTCTTAACTTCCATGGAGGGGCTTTTGAAAGGTCTGAGGGTCTCCTGAAATTGTAGGCTCTAGTTAGTGGGTGTTTCTCAAAGGGATCTGTGACTTCCAAAGAGCTAAGAATTCATTGCCAGAGTCAAGATGATCCTTGAATATAATCTTCCATCAGGACTGAGCTATGAAATGTTTAAATAACATGCTTCCTTTAAGAACAGAACACTAGTCAAAAGAACCAATTTCTTCCCCTCCTGTATGAATCATATTCTCTTAAATGCCAATGATACATGGTTTATGTGGACCAAAAAGGGGACGTAAGAAAAGAAACCATAATCTTCTCTTCTGCATTCCTCTGTAATCAGGTTCCTTCAGAATCTGATTCAAGCTATTGGAGCCAGCCATGCTTCTCTCTGAGCAGGCTGATTTCACCCTGCCCTAGTCAATGCCAGTATCTTCTATGGGTACTGTCCCAGGTCTGTCATCTGATAGAAACAAAGCACAATCCTTGGGTTGCATGGTAGTTACTACTTTTCTGAAGTGAAAAAGGGAGTAGCCTCATGCCTGTATTGTATATGAACTACTGCATTCTATCTTTTAGATTACTTTGTTTCTCCCTTGGTAAACTAGTCAGCAAGGGAGTGCATCCAGCTGAACAAGTACAGTTCTTTTTTTTTTTTTTTTTTCCCTTTTGGTACTGTGGACTAAACCTAGGGGCATTCTACTTCTGAGTCATACCTCCAGCCCTATTTTATTTTTTATTGTGAAACAATAAAAGTTCCTGAGGGTTTTGTTAAGTTGCTGAGACTGGCCTTAAACCTGAGATCCTTCTGTCTCAGCCTCCCAAGTACTGTGATTAGAGGTACTCACTACTATGCCCAGCTGAACAAGCACAATTCCTTAAATACCAGACCCTGTCCACTGCCCTCCCCATGCTGATGGGAAATGCCTTCCTACCTTCTCCTTGAAGGACACATTTGGCTGGATCAACCTCTTTGGTATTAATGGCCCCGTAAATTTCATAGCCGTGGCACTGGCCTGCTTTCTCCTGAGGAGAGAAGCATATCTTGTCGTTTACTCCAGGGTGGGTGCTATATTCTACTTTGTTCAGCTTCCTGAGCCGTTCTACCACCACCCCCTTGGTGATGAGGATCTCCAGGTCTGAGCCACTGGTCAGCAAGTGCTCAGTGAACTCCACTCCAGTCCGCATGTCTGCCAGCAGCTGCTCCAGCTGTGCTTTCTGCAGCTGCAGGGAGGTTTCCTTCTGGACCTGTATGTCTTCCAGCTGCTTGAGCAGCTTGTCCCGATGCTCCTCAATGGCCTTGATGTAGCCCTCGGAGAACGTTTGGATATCTGCTGCCACTGCCTCCACTCGATCCTGGAGGGCACCATTCATCCTTTTGATCTGAGCCAGGGCTTGCTCCAGGGCCTCCACGTGGGGCTGGGTGCCTCTGAGGAGCTCACGCACAGAGTCTCCATGCTTGTGGATGACATTGCTGGTGAAGTCATAGGGGTGCTCCCGGTGCTCTCCCACCACGCAATCCCGGCACACTGGCCGGTCGCAGAGCTCGCAGAACAGCCTCAGCTCCTCGGCAGGGTGAGCAGGACACAGGATGGGCTTTCCAACCCGGCTGTAGCCCTTCAGATCTTTTAGGTCCACCATAATATGATAAGCTGTTTTCTTCTGCCGCCTGGGAAAAAGACCATCAGGATAAGGAGATCAGGAAATGACTCCAGGTGGGAGACAGCTCAGCAGAGATAGGAGTTCCTTGATCTATCAATTGCATGATCCTCTTTGATGCCAGATATTTGTCTATACAGGGGGCCCAATACTACCTGAAAGGACTTTTGTTCAGAACAAAATGGAAGTACACTTGGGCTGTGGGACATTTCTTTGCAAAAGGTTGTAATGCCAAGACTACATCCTAAAACTTTCCCCGAAGAGTTTATTTGGCAAGATTAGTAAAGAGCCATGACTTGCTTCCTACAGCAAGCTAGAGATGAGACTGCAGTGGACACCAGCACCAAGAGACACAAACTGAGCCAGATGGCATAGCAACAAAAAAGCAACTAGCTGGCTCTGACAAAAAGTTTCATCCAGCTTTCCTCTAAGACCTTGGTAAAGCATTTCCTTTGAGCAGTGCCTACACTGCCTACATCAGCAAGATAGAATTTCCCTCAAGTCATCAGCATTATTAGAAAGTGCAATCAATGGTCAGTAGAAGCAAAGCTGTCTTTTAATTCCACTTTTCTATAGCCTGCTAGATGTTCAGGGAAATCCCTAGGAAACCATGGTGCCAGAGTTCCCCCATGAGCATTGTATCAACTTGGAGCTTAGATGCCTATTCTGGTGCCAGAAGAGTGGCTGCATGGAAAATAGGGTCAGCTGTTTAGCTGGCAGCAAGATAGCCATAGGGATTACCACATAATTATGAGTTAAAAATAGAAAGAGTAAAGACTACTAACTTCTTCTATTGGTGAGGCCAGAAAACAAATGGTAGTCAGAACTAAAACTTTAATCATTTTATATTTTGATATTCTAAAGCAGAGTGGAGAAGGGTATGGAGAATAATCCATATGACAAACAACCTCAACTAACACCTACCAGCCCTCCTCATCCAGCTATAGAGAAACTCTAGGGCATAAGACAAAGGCTGAGAGGAGGCCCAGTTGGGAAGGCAGCATGCATTAGTATAAAGAGCACAGAATACAATCAGCTCTGGAGTTAAGCCTTGATTCTGTTACATATTTACTTATCATGGATGGGACCTTGGAAAATTCTTTCATTTAATAGATGGGGGTGAAAATAGTGCCTGCCTGTCTGTAAGAGTTGCAATTGTCATATGAGCTCAAGGACAGGATCTATGCTTCTATATTCATCCTCCTGTTTCTCCAGCACCCAATAAAATTATTCACCACACAAATGATTGATGATGGAAGGAAACTGTCAATGTGCTTTGTAAACTGAAGACTATGCAAACTATTATTGCTGTTATTACTACAAGTATTATATTAGGCTGGTAGATTTAACCACTGTTCTAGAGTGTTTGCTATTGCATTGGATATTGGTCTTTGACCTTTGATGGTATTTGAGAAGATTTTCCCTTCAATCTACCCACCATAGGATTTCTGCCTTGACACCATTTTGTACTCCACTCTAAGCCACACCAGGTGGGGTATCCCATCTTTACCTATGAGCCTGGCAACAGAAGTGGCAGAGATTGGCTTTGCAGGTCTGACACCTCTTCTCCACTTCCCTGTCGCTGCACAGGTCACACACCAGGCCCTGGCCTTCCCCACGCAGACTCTCCAGCATGACATCATTCATGGCCAGGTGGTCTATGGTTAAAGCCTTCACTCCACCCATGGGCAGGTCCACCTGAGCATCACATACCGGACAGAGGATGCCGATCTGCGGTTGCAGACTTCGTGGCTTGAGTTCCCGGAATATTGACCCCTCAGAGCTGGTGTCAGAGTCTCCCCCTCGGATGTCCACTACTGAGAAGGGTTCCAGCTGCTCCAGACAGGTGGTGCAAACTGTGTGCAAACAAGGCAAGAGCCTGGGGGCTTTGAAAAGCCCCGTGCACAAAGGGCAGTGAGTCTTGCCTGAGTTCCCAAGTGCAGTCCCACTGGGGAGTTTGTGCACCAAGCCCAGAAGTTGCTTCTTGTTTTCTGACATATTTCCCACGTTTGTGTCCAGTAACATAAAAGATCCTAGGCAGTTCTATAATGTTGTAGCTGATTAAACCCACACAAACGTAAAGTTTCCAGAACTTGAACAGAGACCATGGAGACAATCTTGTTGATAAATAAAACGACAAAAGGGAAGAAGAGTATACCTTCAAGGCACCACCTACAGATCTACTCAGGATCTGTGGTTTGAGACCCTCCTTTCCATGGCATCCCATACCAAACACGCCCACACCCTCCTTGGTTCCCCAAGTCCTTCTTCCCGGCGCTGCCAGATCTAGGTATCAAGCTAGCCCTGCCGCCAACTCCGGGGTCCTTGCATCTCACGCCCTCCACCGCCACCCGTCCCCCACTGGTCCCGCCCCGACCACGCGACAAGCGTCCCCCCGCCACCGCGCGATGAGGTAGGGGTCCTCGGCTCCTTCCCTCAGCGGAGGGCGCGCCGCAGCCGAGGAAGCTTCAAGTGCCCGCGGTCTCCTCGGAAGCCTACGCCTCCCCGCGCCTCGTCCTATACTACCCGAAAGCTATCGTCGCTCCTGGCACCAATCCCAGCCCGGGTCGGCTCCGGGAAGTCCAATCACATTCCGAGAGGGGCGGCCCTTGCAACTCCGTCCCAGCCGCCCTCCAGATTGACACCACTACCATCCAATAAGCGTTGGAAATACCACATCCTTGCCCGTCCACTGAGGGGGAACCAGACTAAGAGTCGAAAGAAGGCCGAGAGAGAAAAAGTCAAGGCTGGGAGTGAGTGGCATAGTATAACCAGCGTCGCCATTTCTCGAGAACTATTCCTATATCTCTGCGGCGACCAGAGAGGTCTCAGGGCCACTTAGAAAGCCGCCTAGGTGTGCGGGAGGGGCGGCCTTCTCTCCCTCCTCCGATTGGCCCCGCGTATGCAGACCGGACTCTTCCATTGGCGGGTGGCGCTGTCAGGTGGACGAGGCACTCGGCAAAGAGCTTGCTGGGAGTTGTAGGCGACGTTTTCCGGGTTCGGGAGCCCTCCATCAGGCTGCGACGCATCTTCACTGCAGGTGTGAACCCGCGAGGTGCCTCTCGGCCTCGGAAGCTTATTTTAGACCCGAAATTCCTCAGACCTAGCCGGGCGGGTTACAGGAACTCCTGCGGCTGGTTAGCTTCTGACATTTCCCGGGGGATTCTTGGGACCAGTTAGGGAGACTGATGAGCCGAGGTCTAGAATTGGGGGCTTCATTTGACCGGCCCCCGGAACTCCACTCTCACTTCCTGCGGCGCAAGAAGCTTTTGTTTCACCCATTTGAGGGAAAAGTGTAGACCAAAGGGGTTAAGTATTTGTCACCTGGCGTGCTGCATTTGACCGCTGTGTTTTTTGTTTTTGTTTTAATTTTTAATTTAATCCCCACAGTACTGGGGATGGAACCCAGGGCCCCTCTCATGCACCCCCAGCACTGACTGCTGTATTTATCTGTCAAAGAGGCCCCTGATTGGTCACAATGGGATAGGTGGAGGTTGTCAATGAGGGACAAGCCCTTTGTGGGTTCACCAACTAATTCAGGAAGGACACAGCTGATACCTTTAGCGTTATGCTTTTGTCTCCTTAAAGTGTTCTTACCAGGAATCTTTCATTCGGTCTCGTGGGGGCTTTGCTGCCCCTAGGATCTGGGACTCTTACTTCCAAAATTCTAAAAATGGTAACATGCTGGCTCCATACCCTCCACCTCTTCTCATTATCTCTTGTTACTTAAGCCTGTGGAATGTGTTAGTTTGTCTCACTGCTTTCTTTATTCATGACCTTCTTTGCTTGATTTGGACCTAAGGACAGCTGTTTCATTTGATGTTTTCATTATACTACAGATTTCATACTATGGGAATAGTGCCTGGAGCCTAACTAAGCTTTTCAAAATAAGAAAGCTGGGGATTGGGTGGGGGGTGGGGGGTAAAGTCTCCACAATATGAAAAAGAAAGTCAAAATTGATTTGACTCCTAAAATATGTCAGATTGGGGATGAGCTCAGTGGTAGAGCACATGCCTAGCATGTGTGGGTACCTGGGTTCCTTCCTCAGCATTGCAGAAGAAAGAGGGGCAGGTAGGAGGTTTCATCTGGTTTGGCCTTCATTGCATAATAAGTAGTGTCACATGTCCACGAGCCAGGAACACCACTTTTATATAAAAAAATACATGTAATTTCCAATGTGCACATGCCTACAAAGGTCTAAAAATAGTTCTTACCTGGATTTCTTCAGTCTCTTGTCCTCCTCACCTACCCTGATTCAGAATCTGCTTTCTTCACTCCAGTATACTGGAGTAAGTCATGACAACTGTGCAGGCTTGTGTTTGCTATATATTCTTGCTCTGAACTTCACCTCTACCCTCCAAGATGCTTGGCTATACTTTGCTCCATCTCTTATTCATACTGTATTACATTTCCTATGGCAGGTGTCCCAGGCTTCTCTGGTTTAAGAAGTGCTTTATAATTTACATGTGCATTGTGTCATTTAATCTTCTAATAACTTTGTGAGGAAACTGAGTCTTCTCAAAGAGGTGTGATGGCCAGCCCAAGATAGCATATCTGGGGCTTAAACACAATCATATGATGTCAGTCTAAAATTCTACCCCAGCCACCTCTGCCCTTCCTTCTTGGTTTCTTAAGCATCAAATCTCTCTCTCTCTCTCTCTCTCTCTCTCTCTCTCTCTCTCTCTCTCTCTCTCACACACACACACACACACACACACACAGTCACTCTGTAACTACCTACCTTCAGTTGAGTGAGAAAATGGGGCTATGTGGAGAACTCTTTCACCTTTCCACTTAAAAATGTTCTCCTCATACCTTTCCTGATTGCCTTTCTTCTATTCCAAGGTTAGGCCTTTATTCTATTGTGTGTCATTCTACTTCTGAGCTACACCCCCAGTTCTGTTTCATTTTTTATTTGGAAACAAGGTTTCGCTAAGTTGTTGAGGCTGGCTTTGAACCTGTGACCCTCCTGTCTCCTCCAAGTACTGGGATTACAGGCATGCTCCACAATGCCCAGCTAGGAAGCAAGGTTTTTTTTTTTTTTTTCTGTTTCTGTTTGTTGTACTGTGGATGAAACCCAGGAGCTACACCTCCAGCCCTGTTTTATTTATTTACTTGGAAACTGGGTCTCACTAAGTTGCTGAGGCTGCCTTTGAACCTGCAATCTTCCTGTCTCAGCCTTCCAAGTACTGAGAGTACAGGCGTGTGCCACCATGCCTGGCTCGGAGGCAAGTTTTAAGAATAAGCCTCCCACCCCACACACACATATTTTTAAAAAAGAAAAAGAAAGAAAACTTGCTTTCTTTTTTTTTTTTTTTTTTTTTTTTGCAGTAGTGGGGATTGAACTCAGGGGGATTCTACCTCCGAGCTACACCCCCAGCCCTATTTTTTTATTCTTTATTTTGAAACCGAGTCTCACTAAGTTGCAGAGTGAAAACTTGCTTTCTAAGACTTCTGCAACGATCTTCTCTCCTGCTCTTCTAATCTCTTGGGGCTGCTCTCACATTCTCCTTCCTTTTTAGTTCCCCTTCCTTCATCTTAACCTTTACCTTTTCTCTATATATTTCTTTTTAATGCGGTTACTCTCAGATTCACACTCCAGTACTGACCACTCCCCAGAGCTTTTGTTATAACCATGTATTTTAAACCTGCCACTGAGCTACATCCCCAGCCTAACCCTTATACATCTTAACCTTCATTGAACTTCTTTGCTTATTAAACTGTGCTGTTTAGATTTTCCTATTTCATTCTCCCCAGAGTATCATCATTCTCCCTTCTCTCCAGTGTGAAACCTTATAGTACTTGTGACTTCCTTTATCTTCTTCCATGTCCAGGCAGGCACCAGTCTCTTTTCATTCTCATTGCCAGCACCTTACTGCATGGAATTTTCAAGATGGTGCAGAACTTTATCACCCTCACCTCAAGTATCACAAAAGTCTCTGAGTGATCCTTGACTACCATTTTTAATTGCTCAAATTTGATCTTCCAAAGAATTGTTAAAACATGAGGCGAGTCAGTCTTTATTGTACAATCTTCAGTAGCTCCTCATCTTCATAGGATAATATCTGGATTCCTTTATAGATCCATAAAACTGACTTTTGGATATTCCCTAAACATTGCCAAGCACATTTCTTGATCTTTGCCAATTTGTACACCACATTCTCCTACATTTATGACTTAAACTCACCTTTCCTTATATGTTAGGCCTGCTTCACTCTACCACCTCAAAGCTTTTCCTGTTATTTCGAGATTCTAGATTTGAGCTCTAATAGCTCTTTGCCTATATCATTATTTACTTTGCAGTTTGTGTTTCCTTGTGTTTTTTATGAATAGGTATATTACATAGTATACCTATAGTATATAATATACCTATAATACATATAGGTATTTATAATATATAATAGATATATGTATAATTAATCATATACATATGTATTCTCTGTCTCTCTGTTAAGATAAAAAGCCCTTGGTAACCTGGTCTCTACATATTAAGCATTTAGTAAAGACTTGGGGTTTTTGTTTGTTTGTTTGTTTTTGTCTTGTTTTCTTTTGTTTTGGTACTGGAGGTTGAACACAGGCATATGCTACCTCTGAGCTATACCCCAGCCCTTTTTAAAATTTCTTTTGAAATAGGGTCTTGCTAAGTTGCCGAAAGTCTCTCTACATTACTGAGGCTGACCTCAAATCTGCAATCCTCCTGTCTCAGCCTCCCAAGTACTGAGATTATAGGCATGCACCACCATGCCCAGCTAAGATCTATTTTTGATGAGACAGAAAATGGTGATCTTGAATAGTGAGAGAACTAAGAGAATCATAGTCTAACAATCATTTTATGGATAATGCAGACTATAAGTGGTATGGGTTGAGATTATGGAATGAGAGAATTTGTTACAGGTTTTCTTTTCTCAGAATAAGTTCAGTGTCTTGCTCCAGGTGCACACATTGCTTCAGCTGTCTGGGGACTTGAGACAGTAAATAGGTACACAGAAGTACAAGAGCCATGATATCAGAGAAACAAGACTGATGAAAGTGACCAGGTCTATCAAAGGTCTAAGGGGTTTCAGCTTATTGCCCAAGACAGGGAAGATTCTGAAGTCAAGAAAGCCAAGGAAGAAGGATGACTCATCAGGAAATCAAGCAGGTCTGGCTTGCAGATATTGCTTGATTAGTAACACCAGATACTGAGTGAATATATGGAAAGGGAAACATGTATTCTGTTAGACTTATCTATCACCACCACACCTATTTCTATCAGTCACAATCCCCTCTCCTCCTTTATTTCAAAGGAAAGAGAATTATTTTATCAGAAACCTGTGCTCTGATGTCCAACTTCCACTTTCTCGTCTGTCTTCTTCCTCTCCTTTCTCATGGATCTTTCTTTCATCTGATAGCCATACATAAATCTCTTCTTCCACTCTGTACTCTCCTCTAGCTCCCAATTGCTCTCTTTCTCTTTATATCCAAGACTTCTGGAAAGAATTGTCTACACTTGCTTCTCCAGTTCTTTTCCTTGCATTTTACTCCTGAACATAGCACAGTCTGACATTTGCTGTCACCCTCCCTCTGAAATTGACTTTACCAAAGTCAGCCATAGCTTCTTATTTGTTAAATCCAACATATACTTTTCAGTTTTTATCTAACTGAATGTTTATAGCTTTTGACACAGCTTTCTTCTACTTGAAACTTTCTCCTTCCTTGGTTGTCATACAGTATTCCTGACTTTCCTTTACCTTCTGCCCCTCTGATTACTCCTCTTTTTCTCTACACTGCAGTAATTCTTCCACTTGGCTCTTAGATATTACTATTTGCCAGGGTCCTTAGCCCTCTTTTTATTAAAAAAAAGCTCTTCATCCTCCCTTGATCATTGTGGTTTTCCAGGCAATGTATATGAAGCACCAGTGAACTTGTTACATGAAAGCTGTTTTAACTGTTAACACTATTACTTTCATCATATCTGAATTCACTCCCTTGTTTCCATCCCTACCCCCTGCCTAAGTTCAAGTGTTTATACTTTGTCTCGTTTTCAATTGTTTTCCCTATTTCTAAACCATTATCTATAATCCAGTTAGTGAACTTTGTGAAATCTCAATTTGACATGCTTCTCAGTAGCTCTTCAGTACCTTCATTTACCTGTCAAATATCCTTTTGGCGCTTGGAATATATTTTCCCCAAATGACTTCATGGCTTGCTTCTCACTAGAATAGCAAGTTCCATAAGGACATGGACTTTTGACTATGTGTCAGGCAGTAGAGATACATCATTGTTAGAATAAACAGAAATCCCAGCTTTCATGGCATAACTTACCTTCTCATAGGGGAAATCAGCCAATAAACAGTAAATGTCAGAGCCACACAAACTATTCAGTGTATTAGGAAGTGAGAAATGCCATGGGGGAAAAATGAAATGGAGCAAGGAGCATCTATAGGACAAGGTGGAGGCGTTGCCATTTAAATGGAGCGATCAGGCTAAATATCATTGCAGAGCTGATATTTGAGCAAAGACTTGAGAGCAAAGGAGTGACCTATGCAAATGATTGGAGGAAATACTTTTGGCGTGAGAAGATCAGGCTAGCATGTTTGAGCAATGGTTAGGAGGCCAGTGGGATAGGAACAGCACGAATGAGGGGAGTTGCTTTCAGAATAAAATTCTCATCTTAGAGTGACATGAGCCTCCCTCTGCAGCCCAGCCAGCCTCACTTGTGCACTGCCCCATTCCAACCCCAGGATGCACTCTGAGCTCAGGCCTTTTATTGTTATTGCTCAAGCTACTTGATCTGCTTAGAATACCCTGCCCACTCTTCTTTGTTTGATTAATTCCTACCCATTCTTTAACGCTTAGTTCAGACATCAACTTCTCTAGGAATCCTCCATCTACCGAGTTGCACTTGGTAGTGGCTTCTATCAAGCTTTTAACATTCTGCACCTCTATTTGCTTCTCTAATTCTTCCCTCTGCCCTCCTTGTCCACCTCCCTCTCCCCTCCTGCACTGGAACTCTTAATCATGAAATCATGTCTTATTTCTACATCCCTAATGCAGGGCACAGTGTCAGAAACACAATATGGCTTAATAAATGTTTGATGAGTGAATAAATGGCTGATGTTCATGTTTCATTTCTAAGAAACTTATCATAATGATGGGACAAATGACCAGAGAAATTTATTGCTTATTTCAAATAGATCACTTTTGCCTTCTGACTGAAAGGCCTATTTCCTAAAACACAAAATCTTTAGTGCCATCTAGTGGAAGTCGCTGCAGTAAAAGCTACATTAATAAAGCTTGGACAGTGTTTGCTTCTATGTTATTTTTATTTTATTTTATTATTTATTTGTTTGTTTATTTTTGCGGTACTGGGGATTGAACTCAGGAGCGTTCTACCTCCGAGCTATACCCCTAGCCCTATTTTTTATTCTTTATTTTGAAACAGGATCTCTCTAAGTTGCAGAGTGCCTCACTAGATAGCTGAGGCTGGCCTCGAACCTGGATCCTCAGGTCTCAGCCTCCCGAATGCTGGGATTACAAGCGTGCACCACCACGCCTGGCTTATTTTTTAAATTTTGAACTGAGACAGAAAAGGAAGGGCTTGTGCAGGATTCAGGACACAATGCATTATTTTTTACTTTTATTTAGAAATTCACTGTACCCTGAGATTCTTCTGATCATAAGATCTAAGTGTAAATAGTCCTGCATAACTGATACTTTGTGATCAATGGCCAACTTTCCAACTTTGAGAAGATGAAGATAAAATAGCTAGAATAATGTGAGCTTTTGAGCTCTCCTTGTATAACTTTTTAGGTAGACTAGAGCTATCCAAGACATCAGCTTCATTATCACTTAACTATCTACCCTTTTAGAAAAAAAAATTCTCCACTGTTTTAGATAAGATTTTTAACTCTTCTTACTTGACTCCTGATTTTCTGACAAATGGTCTACCCTAAACTCCAGATGTTCTATAGTTAATGTTCAGGAAGCTGCAATTTTACTTGGTCTAATATAAATATGTGATTCTTAAACTATTTACATTTTGTTGCACACTTTATCTCTTTCTGTGAACTCCCTTTTCTATGTTTATCACATAATAAAGCTCAATATTAACCTTTTTTGAAACAAGTTTTACAAAACATGTGCTATAATATATTAATATATTTTATTTTTAAAATGTGGATAAATGCTTTGTGATTACATTATTTTTACATACATTTATCTTCCATACAAAGCATACATAATTAACACATTCAACAATATAAAGAAAACAGCACATTTAGAGATTGGATTTTATACTGCATATGGCGATAATGCATGTGATTAAAATTAGAGAAGCATTTGTGGAGTGCTCATGCTGTTATGTTAAAGAATTGGTCATAAAAGGCATGTTCTGTGCTGTTGATAATATTACATCATAATTTAACAGACACTATTTTTTCCTCTTAGGATTCCTTCATTACTTGTATTTAATAAACATGTCAACTTTCAAGATTAATCAATACCATTTTGGCTTTAAGGGACCTTTTCTTCTAAAATGTGTTTGCCCCAGATTTCTTCATGGTTTACTTCCTGCCAGAATGGTAAGTCAATGAGAGCAAGGACTATTATCTGTTGGATTCTCCATTATTCCCAATATCTAGATGTATGTCCCTACATCAATTGGAGCTCAATAAATAACTATTAAATAAATGTATGAAAATCTGAGGTGCATTAAGGTAAAGTCATTGTCTTAAGATCACAAATTAAATTACTGGAAGAATTAGGGCAAGGATCTACATCCTTTGACTCCTACTCCACTGAGTGGTTTGATATAACACCTTATCTTTAATCAGTACTCTTTTAGATCCAGGTACCTGTGGCTCCCTGTCCTGGGTTTTTGCTTCGAAGGGACCCATCTGGCCCTTCTTTAGCCACACCCCTTCTCATAGACCAAGGAATTTCAGAAATTATCTCTCCCCAGCCCATCCTGCCTCCACACATTCTAGACTAGTTTCTAGCTACCTGGGATTCCCCAAATTCCTTGACACATAAGCCCACTTCCAGGGCCTCTTCCCCAGGATAGCCTACAGGATAAGTGAATGCACACCTCATCCTCAGGTATAGTGAAAGAAAGCTATTGAGGATGGTGGACCTTGATTAAGCCTTTTAGGGTATCCATACTCATGTATTTGAGCCCCCTTGGAAGAATGGAAAGAGATGGAGAACAGGCCATAGGATGGGTGCCTCTGTCCTCATGCCCCTATCCCTCAAATGTTAGGGGCATCCTTCATATAATAATTCTATAATAAATCTAGTTTCCTCTATGCATTTAGTGTTATTTAAACCAACCCTAAGTGAACACTTATATTATGCTAGATACTGTGCTGAATATTTTCAAATGTATTATCGCATTTAAATGTTATCCTCACAATAGAAGGCTCAGCAGTGGAGAAAATTATGTGTTTGATAAAAGCATGCAGACATTTGAAAGAGTAAAAGCAAACAGTAAATCTTGCATTCGAGGTCCCAAGTCAGAGACAACCAGTTAACTTTGTTGTTGTTGTTAAAAATACTCCTATAGGGCTGAAGATGTAGCTCAGTGATAGAGCACTTGCCTAGCATGTGTCAGTTCTTGAGTTTAATCCTCAGCACCACAAAAAGCCCATCTGTTTTAAATTACCATGAATGATTCTTAAACATTTTTATTTGAGAAACGTTAGCTATATGACATATACAAGTATAGGGAAAAGGAAAACGAACTCCCAAGTACCCATAACTCACCTTCACTAGTTAATAGTGTTTGCTATTCTGTGTAATACACTTCCCCAACTGTTATTATTTTCTTTGCTGGAATATTTTAAAGCAAATCCCAAGTCACATTCCATTTTATTAAGTTATGTTAATATTATATTAAGATACTTATTTGTAAAGATTTAGATGGAAAGTATTTTGAATTTTTCATGAAGACTTCTTAACTTTAAAAATTCCAACTGGGTATGGCACATGCCTGTAATCCCAGTTCTTGGGAGGCTGAGACAGGAGGATTGCAGGTTTGGGGGCAGCCTCATCAACTTAATGAGACATTGTTTCAAAATAAAAAAAAATAAAGTAGGGCTAGAGGGTGTAGCTCAGAGGTAAAATTATAGAATGCCCCTGGGGTTCAATCCTCAGTACAAAAAAAAAAAAAATGTCAGTCTCTAAAAATTTCATATACCAGCCAGGGTACTGTAGCTCATGCCTGTAATCCCAGTACTTGAGAGGCTGAGATAAGAGGATCACACTTTTTTTTTTTTTTCAGAATTGGGGCTTGAACCCAGGGACATTCTACCTCTGAGCTACACCCCCAGCCATGTTTTATTTTGAAACAGGGTCTCACCAAATTGCAGAGGGTCTCACTAAGTAGCTGAAGCTGGCCACAACCTACAATCCTCCTGTCTGTCTCAGCCTCCCAAGTACTGGGATTACAAGCATGTGCCACCATGCCCGGCTTGGAGGATCACTTGGAAGGTCACATTTGGAGGCCAGTTTCAGCAATTTAGAGAGACTCTCATAACTTAATGAGACCCTGTTTCAGAAGAAAAAATAAAAAGAGTGGGGATATAGCTTGGAGCTAGAATGCCTTTGGGTTCAATTCTTAGTACCCCCCAAAGGATTTTTTTTTTGGTACTGGGGATTGAACTCAGGGGCATTCTACCTTCGAGCTATACCCCCAGCCCCATTTTTTATTCTTTATTTTGAAACCAGACTCACTCAGTTGCAGAGTGCCTCACTAGGTAGCTGAGGCTGGCCTCGAACCCGGATCCTCTGGTCTCAGCCTCCCAAATGCTGGGATTACAAGCATGCCCGACCCAAATGATTTTTTTAATATACCAATTTTATTTAATTTTTGAAATTTCTTCCTTGACTTCAAAGAAGATTCAGGCAGGAGTTATGCATTTAATAATAATTTTGTGGGTATCAATAAAACATATGTATGCATATACCTGTAAGTGTCATGCCATTCATGTCATGTCATTTGCTTTGCAGGATTCTGTAACCTGCACCTTTTTATTTTACAGTCAGACCATTCATTCATTCATTCATTCATTCATTCATTCATTCCCCAGCCCTCTTATTATTTTATTTTTAAACAGGGTCTCACTAAGTTGCTGAGGCGGGCCACAAACCCACAATCCTTCTGCCCTCCTGTCTCCCAAGTAGTAGGATTATAAGCATCCGCTACCATGCCCAGCTAGTCAGACCACTTTCTATTACTTCCTTTCCCTTCTTGTGGAAGAGTTATTGGAAATGGTAGCAAATAAATGCCTTTTTTCTCTTTTCTCTGAGTGATAAAACCTGAAAAGGATGAATATAAAAGAACAGACTATGAATTACTGTAGTACCTTTTCTAATTCGAATGACAGCTAACTTTTCTGAGCAAAAGTGCATCCACATCTCGGTAATAGCATTGAGAGCATGAGTAGATTATACCATATCATTGCACATAGAGAAGCCTATACATTAGTTCCAGGAATGTCACTAGGAAATATAATGTTCCTAGTTGCAAGGAAATATAAATAATCCCTACCTACTGAGGCAAAGCCTTGTTATATATTTCTGTATTGACAGAAGCCGTTTTTAAGTACCTGTTTTAAAGTAGCATTTAAATCTGCACTGCATTTTAATAAATTTTTCATTTATTTGCACAGTGTGTCGGACCTGAAAAATGTTTTTTCCTGTTATAAATGAGTTATACGTGGTGTTTCCAGAAATTTCTTTTGTAATAAAGATCTTCTGTGCCCCTCTGTTAGACAGTCCTGTCAAGAAAATGTTTGGAGTGTTACCCTCTGGAGCACTAGATTGGGGAGGGTGGGGCACAGGGGTGATGCTCCTGAATATCTATATGTGAGGAGCCAAGAGGCAGCAATCCGTGTGAAAAGAAGATTTGGAAGCTGCTTTTACAGAGCAAAAGCACTTTTTCTTTTCCCTCATACATCCAAATGTGGCTTGGAGCAATGCTGGTAGAAGTTGTGGGTAGGAAGAGTAGAGGCTGGGTAAAGTTCCTCCCAAGGCACCTTGCACACTTACCACTGCTCTCCACCTGAGCTGTACAGTATGGGAGACATTGGCCCCATGTGGTGCGTGTGTGTGTGTGTGTGTGTATTTTACTGGGATTTGGACCCGGGGTGTTCTACTTTTAAATAACCCCCTCGCCCCACAGCCCTATTTTGCTTTTTATTTTGAAACAGGGTTACTAGGTTGCTAAGGATCTTGCTAAGTTGCTGAGGCTGACCTCAAACCTGAGATCCTCCTGCCTCATCCTCCCAAGTACTGGGATAACAGGTGGGTACCACCCTGCCTGGCTAACCCCATGTGGCTTTTGAGCTCTTGAAATGTGGTTAGTCCAAATTAAGATAATGTGGTAAGTATAAAATAAATGCTAGTCTTCTAAATTTTGTTATAAGAAAGGATGTAAACTATGTCATTAATAATGTTTATATTGATTGCATGTTGACATGACATATTTATTTTTATTTTAATAATTTTTAAATATTAATTTTATTTTTTAGAGCAGTTTAGCATTCTCACAGTGAAAGATTTCTAATACCTGCCTAGATTTTGTTGCCTCCTTCAAAGGACTTTGTCTCTACGGCTTGCCTGTCTTGGTGTATTCCCTGGGCAGGTCCAAAACTATTTGCCAGGCTTGTCCCCCTCCCTGTCCCCTCCTCCCAAATGAGAATTAAACTGCTTAAGCCATTTGGTTAGCATAGGTGACAATTGACTAATTCACTATACTGGGCTCTCTGGAACATATAAAAATATGCCCACGTGGCTTGTTTATAACAAGAACAAAAATTTCTTAGAAGAGATGAAACAGAGCATTAGGAGTTAAAAACTTGGTTTGAATACTTAGCATTTATCTTACTTTACATTTATATAAGTTATTAATATATTTTAATATTGTTTCTCAAAACTAATTGAAATTGGAGTTCATTCAATTATAATCTGTTTTATTACTGGTTTGTGATAGATTTCTTTGTCTTCTACATTCTCAATGGGAAATGAGCTCTTAAGTGAGCACGAATTGGTTCTACCATATCAAAACATGTATATATACAAATACACATACACATACACAGAAGCATACATCAAACCCCAAAACAGTGTATTTGTGGATTAAAGAGAGGGGCAATTAGGGAAATTTTTTCTAGAAATGTTTCTTATAGGGTTGGCCATGAATGGTTAACAAATGCTTGTAAATGTGTACTAACCATTCAGTTGTTATGAGTGTATACATGACAACTGAACTTTTAAGTTTAGATGAATTAAAGCTGGGCATGGTGGCACACTCCTGCTGTAATCCCAGTTCTTGGGAACCTGAGACAGGATTGCAGATTCAAGGCCAGCCTCAGCAACTTAGACCCTGTTTCAAAATAAAATAGGCTTAGGGGTGTAGCTTGGAGGTAGAATGCCTCTAGGTTCAACCTCTAGTACCAAAAAGAACAATGTAGACAATCTTTGAAGGTTCTTAAGAAGGAAGAGGAATATAGAAGAATTTAAAAAGGTTTAAATTTACAGGTTGGTGGAGAAGGAGCAGCTGAGGAGTGTTAAAAACATCAACAATTGTTAACATTTTGTGTGTGTGTGTGTGTGTGTGTGTGTGTGTTATATTGGTGAAGAGTATATAAATATTTATTTCACTGTCTTTTTGGGGAGGTACTGGAAGTTTAACCAGCATCATTCTACCTTTCTACCTTAGAGCTACACCTCCAGCCTTTTTTATTTTTTATTTTGAAACAGGGTCTTACTAGGTTGCTAAGGCTAGTCTTGAACCTATGATCCTCCTGTCTCAGCCTCCCAAGTACTAGGATTACAGGTTTATGCCACCATGTCTGGTTTATGGCAGTATCTTTTAGAAGGTTTTCTTTTCGGTACTGGGGATTGAACCCAGGGTCATTCTATGTCAGAGCTATACCCCTAGCCCTTTATTTATTTATTTATTTTATTGAAAGTCTTATTAAGTTGCTCAGGCTAGTCTTAAACTTACAATCCTCCTATCTCAGCCTCCCAAGTACAGGCATGCATTAGCATGCTGGTTTATTGTACAATCTTTTAAAGTGTTTTATAAGTGCGAAAATTTTCAAAATAGAAATTGGGGTAAGATGCCATCCATTGTTCCTCACACCCTGTCTCTACCCACCATTGTACTCCAGTTCCATTGTACCATGGGGCCCTACAGAACCACAGTTTCTCTTACCTCTAACCTTTTGATTTATTGCCCCTCTGCATGGAACGTATCATCTGGCCTCTCCCTTCATCCTTCCCACACAGCCTTGGCCTGGATAACCCCCAGAAGTCTTTCAGTTTCACCTCCTCTAGGAAACTTTCCATGCCCATCCAAACCTGTTCATATGTGGGTTAAAACTCCCAAATATATTCCCTTTATTATAATTATCCTCACTCTGCCCTTACCATGTGGTGTTACCCTTGCATATTAAACCTGTTTTGGGGGCTATGAATTCTTTAAAGACAAGGATTGTTATTTCTTCATTTCTGTTCTCTGCAGTTATACCAAGACATCTCACAATATTTATTTAACAACGCAGTAGTAATTAAGAATTTTTTATGACATGCATAGTTGTTTTATATAATTCCATTGAAAAGGAAAAATAAGAAAAAGAAAGAAAAAACAAAACTTTGATGTTTTATTTAGCTCATAAAGCTTTTCTGCTGATAACAGTATTTCAGATTAGGCTTTTATAAAATATTAAAAATAGCTCCCGGATCCCCATTATTGCCCTTGTAAAGCTCTTGGTGAAGTATCCCTGACAATCACAGGGAAATTTGTTTGGTTGTTTCTCACAGCTCTGGCAGAGCTCTATTCCTGCCTTTATAGCATTCGGCAGGAATGGGTAGAGGGTAGGGAGAGATGGGAAGTAGGGTGGAGTGGGAAGGATACAAAAGATAAAAAGTAAGGAAATTGTTTTTCAGAATTTTGGAGTTCAGTGAGAGACACAGACTCCAGTATGATACTAATAGCTATTCTGTACATTTGTATCTTTTTCTGTATTTTACAATGCAATTTCACATTGTTTATTCATCACAAAGATCCTGTATTGTTAGTCCCATGTGTTAGATTTCCATTGCTATGACAAAATACCTGAGATAATCAAGGAGGATTTATTTTGATTCGTGGTTTCGGAGCTTTGAGTCCATGGTCACTTTTCCCCATTGCTTTGGGCCTGTGGCAGCACAGTGCATCATGGTGAGATCACATGGCAGAGGAAGTCTGTTTACCTCATGGCAGTCAGAAGGCCAAAAAGAGAGAGAGAAAGGGTTGGGGGTCCCTGTATCCCCTTTGATGGCATGCTCCAATGACCTAACTTCCTTCCACTGGGCCCCACCTCCTAAAGGTTCCATCACGTCCCAGTAGTACCACAAGCTGGTGACCAAAGCCTTTAGCATATGGGTTTTGGGGGGACATTTTAAGACCTAAAGCCTAACATCTCTTTTTTTTTTTTTAAGTCAGAATGTGCTATGAAAGTAAGAGATTCTCTTTTTGTTTTCTAGATTTTAGGCATTTTTCCCATAACTAGGGCCCTCCAACTTAAATCTGTAGCTCTTTACCAAATTCAACACCTTTCCTTTATAAAATGATGGAGGAATAAACCCAGACTGCAACTTCACCTTTGATCAGCAAGAACTATTGTCTAAGGAATGATGTTCAATCAGTGATGATTGAAAATTTTTCAAATGAATGTGTGGGATCAGGTAAAGTCTTTTTTTTTTTTTTTTTTTTTTAAAGAAAAACAATGACAAATCTTTAGGTACGTAATTCTATAGAGTTACCCAACCCAAAGGTTATGATAGCAGCTGTATAAAACCTGTGTGCAAATGATGAAGATGAGAGCATACACAGGCATGATCATCATTATTAGGGATGTGGATTTAGGAGTGTTTTTCTTGATAAAATTAGAAATTATCAGTAACTTTTCATGCATGTATATCCTCAAGTTTCTATGTACATTAATTAAGGAAAGTTGAGAATCACCTGTCTTGAATCCTAATAGATTCTTAACTTATTCAGGCCACAAGTTGAGTAGCTCTTTTCCCTCTGTCTTCCCACCTCTCCCCAGGAACATGCATAGAATCAGCCAGAATTACTGGATCAGACTAGCCACCATGCCACATGGACCTTGGAAGGACTTGTTCTGTTTCTTAACTTCATCACTCCCTCTGTTTTTTTTTTGTTGTTGTTGTTTGTTTGTTTGTTTTGTGGTACTAGGGATTGAACCCAGGGGCATTTTACCTCAAAGCTATACCCCTAGTCCTATTTTTATTCTTTATTTTGGAACAGGGTCTCGCTAAGTTGCAGAGAGCCTCACTAGGTAGCTGAGGCTGGCCTCGAACCCGGATCCTCCAGTCTCAGCCTCCCAAGTACTGGGATTACAAGTGTGTGCCACCATGCCCGACTATTCCTATGTTTTGAACTAGGCCTGATGGATGCTTGCTTCTTTCCTCCTAAAGCAGATTACTTGTATTCCCACTGTGCTCAAAAGAATGGTTCTTGGATCATACATTGAAAGTCAAAGTACAACTAGGGGTAGGAGGATCAGTTGAGATGTTGGGATAGATGTTGAGTGCTGATGCAAATCTGAGCAGAAGCCTCCAGGCTTCTTTCTATACCAGGCAGGGAGCTGGCTCACCCTGCATGTGTGGCCACACCCATGCCACATGAGATTTCTTACAGAAGTTGGTCATCTTTTCAAGTTTGCTGCCTTTTCAAGTCCAGTGAAATTTAGTCCAGTGAGGATTGCTGGGCCCTCCATGCAGTGGCTGGCAGGGAGTTCTGATTATTTATTTTACTTTGCTGAGCAGATACACAACTGAAAGGCCCTCAAAGTTTTGGCCAAATAGTCTAAAACTTGCTTCAGGGTCTTCATTTTCTAACAAAGCCATTTCATCAGTAGAGGCCTTCCACTGCATCCTAGTTGCCTGCTCTTCTTTTCCTACAAATATAGAGTGTTACTGTGGGGAAGAGTCTCTTTCTATTGTAATGGGGTTGAGGAGACCATTCTCTACTGGAACACTTGGCCCTGATGAGCCCAGTGCTGCTGTTCTCAGCCTAAGCACTATACCAAGAGCCCAGAGGAATGCCTTGCTCCCCCAGATCTATTTGTTTTTCTCCAGATAAGCTCTCTTTTATATTTTCACCATGTACCACTGAAGGTAAGTGTGACTGTGTCCCATCTGTATGACTTTTACCAGCACACAGATGTTTTCAGTCTTCCATGACTATTTGTTTTTGGTTTGTTTTTTGTTTTTTTCAGTCAAGGGTTTTAGTGGAAAGGAAAAAAAAAAAAAAAAAAGAAAACAACCCAGTTTCTTTCTTGAGATCCCCAGGACAGAGAAGAGAGAAGATTATAATCTACCTCTAGCCCAAAGATAACCCTATTACTTGGCAATTTAGTCACATGGAACCAAACTGCCCCCCTGTGACTCAATTCTCCTCCTTTGAAGATTGGACTCATATGGTTTTATTTTTCATCTTTTCAGGCTCTGTGGTCTTTTGTAACATTTAAAATAGTAACCTGCAGTTTGGGGAGGCCATTAGCCAATGCAGCTCCCTTCACAGCATCGACCTGCTGAGCCACTGTGCTCCAGTCTTCACGCGCCCTCTGACCTGTTTGAATCGGTACTATTTGGACAAGGCTTTCTGTCGTATTCCAACTGTTCAAACATTATACATCTATTCTTGGTCAAACAGAGGAAAAAACAAAGCTGTTCATATCTTTCCTGTTAAAATTCCTTTCTATTCATTTGCCCTGCCCAGCACATATACTTAATAATAGCTGATTTTTATTAGTTCCTTTATATATGAAAGTGTTATGGACGAAATTGTTCCCCATATTTATATGTTGAATTCATAACCCCCAGAACACTCAAGAATGTGACTATATTTGGAAATAGGGCTTTTAAAGAGCTTAAATGCTGTCACGTGGGTGGGCCCTAATCCAATTGTCTGGTGTTCTCATAAGAAGAGGGGGCAGCATCAGGGGTGTGTTCACATGGAGAAAAGGCTCTGTGAGGACATGGCGAGAGGACAGCTGTCTGTGAGACAGAGACCTTGCTGATGCCTTGAACTTCAACTTCATCTCCCAAAAATGAAAAATACAAATTTCTGTTGGTCAAGCCACAGTATTGTGTTATAGCAGCCATAGCAAATGAATATAGCTAGGTGATATAATAACAGCTTTTTATGAATAATCTCATTTAATTGTCACAATTACTAAATGAGGTAGGTACTCATTCCATTAGAGCATCACAGGGTGGTGTCCTCAGAAGGAGTTAGGATGAGGTGTGCAATTTCACTGCCAGTCCCTTTGTGAGTCAGGGAAAGCCTGAGTATTATTGAGGAATCATCTCCTGCAGGGAGAGAAGCTTTTGTCCTCACAGACAGCTAAAGCCCTTCATGAGCAACAAAACTGAAAGCTCCCAATGAGTCTTTATACTCACCAATAATAACATGATAGCCAGTATTTAATAATGTGTGTGCGCGTGTGCGTGTGCATGTGTGTGTATGTGTGTGTGTTACTGGAGATTGAACACAGGGGCATTCTACCGCCAGCTACACACTTAGCCCTTTTTATTTTATTTTATTTTTTTTTTGAAACAGAATCTTGCTAGACTGCTGAGAGTTTCACTACTTGCTAAGGCTATCCTTGAACCTGTGATCCTCCTGTCTCAGCCTCCCAAGTACTGGGATTACAGGCATGTGCCACCACACCCAAATTTAATAATGGTTTAAACATTATATAACACTTCTATTCATGCATGCACTCTGTCAGAAACAATATGGGTTGTGATGATAAATTTGGGTATTATGGTTAACCTATTGACTCTGTGATCCTGGGTATTACTTAACCTCTTAGGACCTGTTTCTCCTCTGTAAAATGGTGGTGGTAATGGTACTAAGGCTAAATGATACCTACCTTATAGAATAATCATTGAACTAGAGAATACCTACTATGATGTTTAACACATAGTGGGCAGTCAATCTCTTTTCCTTCTATCAAAGTGGTTATTTGTATCAGTGGACCTCAGACTTCCACAATAGTAGTTTATATAGGCAACATATTCTCTTCAAATATCTCATCTTACACAGTGATCCTTAATTCAGTGGTGAGTAAAAGTGGGAATGTTAAAAATATTTCTCAAGCCAGGTGTGGTGGTGCATGCTTGTAATCCCAGTACTTGGGAGGCTGAGACCACAGAATCCGGGTTCTTGGCCAGCCTCAGCTACTTAGTGAGGTCATCTGCAACTTAGTGAGACCCTGTTTCAAAATAAAGAATAAAAATAGGGCTGGAGGTGTAGCTCAGAGGTAGAATGCCCCTGGGTTCCATCCCCAGTACTGCAAAATAAATAAATAAATACAAAGAAGGTGAGAGGAAACAAACACAGTTCACAGTTGTCATATTTTTCCATAAAGCTTTATTTAGTGATATGTGACTAGGGTTTCTGTGCAGGCAACTTCTGCCCTCCCTGGAAACTGTGCTCTGATCTTGTTGCGCATCCAGCCTCACAGACCCTAAGTATAAATAAAACCTGGTCCACTTGAGCCATCCATGGCTACCTGAGCCGTCTCATCAAACCCATATTAAGTGCCTTAAGGTACTAGAATTTTATCTGTCAAAATCTAAATAGTTCTCCCTGTCTTGATACATGAATGGTTGCAAGTAGATTTTGATAACTGCAAATATGGAAGACCAGAGAGAAAAGAAATGGCCTCAGTCTGCCATGAACAACTCATAAGCTAGATGAACTCAGCATCACCTTTCCCGTGTTTTAAGGAAAGCACAGGGGACTAAAGTGCCCATCAAGCTCTTATTTGTTTAGAGTTTTGGGCAAAAGACCTTATACTCAAAAGTACTGAGAATACCTTTCAGGCCAGGAAATTATATTTAAACTGAAGAGAAAAGATAAAGCTGAAGGTGAAACTTATGACTTTAGAAGAGTCACCCGATAACATATCTGAAGCAGCCCTCTCTTCCCAGACAGGGGCTCCTAGAGTGATAACTATAGGCTTCTCTTTCCAGGCTGTGACTTAATAGCTCTAGCCCAGCAGACATCACCAAGAACAAGTCTTCCTAGGTAATAGTTACTTGACTCTCTTTTGTAGAGCAAACTTCCAAAGACTTCCTGGGTCCAGACCCTTATTTTATCATCATCTTCAAGGGAGTCTAAGTGCACAACAATGAAAAAATAAAATGGGATTTTGTGCTAAATTGCATGTATAGGCTAAAGAGAGTGAGATCACAGTGGGCTGGGCTTACTCAGAGGTAATGTCATGGGGAAAGAATTTTTTGCTGTATCTTGAAAAGTAGGTGAAATTTAAAGAAAGATGGGAGAAAATATAGCTATGCTTTCTGACTTTTTTTTTTTTTTTTTTTTTTTTTACTGATGATACACATAGAGGAATTCCAGGAAAGGATTCAGCAAAAATAGTTTAGGCACAGAGTCAGATGTTCTGAACTAGACCTCCAGGTGGATGTGTGGGGAGAGAGTAGGAATTACACCTATCATCAGCAGAACCAAAGCACACTACATATTCCACGAGGCAGAAGCCTTATTATAGAATAATGACCCCTGTTCACCTCTATTTAACAATGCACAGATTGAGGTTAGGGTGTACTTAAAACAAGTCTTCTTACAACTTGGGTAGAGCTGGTAGCTCATACTTCACCTTGAAGTTTGGCTTGTTCGTCCCCTCAAATGTGTTAATACTTCCAAAATGTATTAGTTTTTGGCATTTGGGTTTGCATATTTACAGATGCTTGTGTTGTATATCATATTCTGGTTTGTGGTATGTGTGTCTGTTCTAATGCATCTGCTAGATGCTCATAGACAAGGCCAGAGAATTAAAAGAGGTTAGGAGTGTTTGTGCTTTCATAATTGGATTCAGCTTTGGTCTCTGTTATGGTTTAAATTAGAAATATCCCCCAAAGACCCACACATAAAGGCTTGATTGTCAGCCCACAGCACTACTGGGAGGTGGTAGAACTTTGAAGAGGTGAGGCCTAGTGGAAGGAAGTGAGGTCATTGGGAGAGTGTCCTTGACGGCATATTGAGGTCCCGCCCTCTTGCTCTCTCTCTTGCATTCTCTCACTCCCCTCTGCTTCTCAGACACCATGAGGTGAGTAGCTTTGTTCCAACATGTGTTCCCCACCATGAAATCCTGCCTCACCACAGGCCCCAAAGCAACCATGGCCTGAAGTCTCTGAAACTGTGAGCCAAAATAATTCTTCCTTCAAGTCCAGTATCTCAGGTGTTTGTCACAGCAATGGAAAATTAACACATGGCCTCTTCCTGCAAAAGGTCTTATTGTCCCCAAGCTGGGAATCCAGTAGGGTAGAGTTATTCTAAAAGTCCCCTGGAGATGTGACCTTTAGTAATTACATTTTCTATAGATTGTATCCTTCCACCAATCACCAGAGTGACTCTTGGAAAGTCATATAAACCTAAGTGTAGCCAGTGACCCACACTTTGCCCTGGGGTCTCTAGGTCTTTATCTAAACAGTGAAAGGACTAGGAAAGATGATTTTGAGGATTTTTCTATCCAGTTCTAAAATGTAAAAATTTCTTAGTAGTAAGAGTCAGATGATTTTTGACACTAGAGCAATTAGCATATATGTGTGTGTATAAATACACACACACACACACACACACACGCACACACACGCACACACACACACACACACACATTCATCTGCCTCAAGCCCAGCGCCACCACTATTTCCCCAGAGGGAAACATGCAAGGCTGATATAAGCCCAGTAGAATTTCTTTAAGAAACTAGGCCCAAAGCCGAGTGTGGTGGCGCACGCTTGTAATCCCAGCATTCGGGAGGCTGAGACCGGAGGATCCGGGTTCGCCGCCAGCCTCAGCTACCTAGTGAAGCACTCCGCAACTTAGTGAGACTCGGTTTCAAAATATAGAATAAAAAATAGGGCTGGGGGTGTAGCTTTGAGGTAGAAAGCCTGAGTTCAATCCCCAGTACCGAAAAAAAAAAAAAGAAAAAAAGAAACTAGGCCCAGACACTCAGCCCATGTTTACAGGCTCCCATCAATACCTTCTACTCATTCAACAAGTATTTATAAAAAGCCTGTTATATGCTGGGTGTTAATTTTTTAGAACCCATTCTATTAAGTACTGTAACACTTTTTAATCCATTTTCCCTTTCACTTACAGACCAGGCAGACAACAGTATAGGAAATGTATGTTTAATCGTTCTCTCAAATGGTCAGAACTTTAAAATCAAGTTTATTTTTTTATACCAAAATGTAAAACAGACATGGTGGTCTGAAGTGCCAGGGGCAGTGGTCAACACGTCAGAAGTGTGGGACGGGTGGAGTCAAAGCATTCTTTCCCATTGAAGCTTCATTCCTCAAGGCCTCATGTCAAAGGCTACGGTAAAGCTCAGTGGTAGGGCACTTGCCTAACACCTGAGGCCCTGAGTTCAATCCCCAGCACCCTAGAGAAAAGCTCAGCAACTTGTGTGTTTTAAGGGAGGCACACATTTGTTGCCTTATTTTGTATATTTTTGGACAGGCAGGGTTCTGAGACCTAAAATTCAGAGTGAGAGAAGTTGAGATGGAACTTAGGCGGTTTTCTTACAGAGCTTAGTTTGTAGATAGAATGAAGGGAAAGGAATCTAGAAGCTCAAGGAGCTGAAGATAATCCCACTAAGAATTTCCCACATGCCTTGTCAACTCTGTTCATTGAAAGATGTTACCCTGGTTGCCCAACACAGTGACCTGGCTCTCTGTGCTGAGGCAGTAGCCAAAAAGACAGAAGCCAATGTCCATTTTTAGGAATCAAACATTTGTTTTCCCTCCTCTTTTTCTAGTTCTTTTTCTACTCTAAATAAGGGTTTCTTAACTTAAGGGCATGACTGACATTGGGGGTAATTCTTTGTTGTAGGGAGATGTCCTATACATTGTAGGATACTAAGCAGCATCCCTGGGCTCCATGCAGTAGAGGGCAATGGCACCATGCCCCTCCTTCCCCAAGTTGTGACAACTGAAACTGTATCCAGACATTGCCAGATGTCCCCTGGGGGATAAGAGGGAGTGCCAGCACCCCAGTTGAGTCCCAGTCCTCAGCTGTTGAAAGCTGAGGTCATAGCTGTCCATGCAGGATAGAAAGCAGAAGCTTCAAACCTTGTGATGACATAAGGTCATACTGTAAGGCGAGGGGCCCTTCCCTGGGCCATTCACAGATCAACAGCATCTGAGAAGTAAGATGGCATCTGTCCAAAACAGAAGGTGCTCAGATCATTTAGAAAATCGGTGTCACCCAGCTACTTTGTTTACCCTAAAATTATGCTCATTTTTCACAACTCTGGCATTCATCAGATGGAAGAAGAAGTCAAGGCACTTTTGAAAGCATTATGACAAAAAGTGAATCATGTGGCCCTTCACTAAAATGCAGCCACCTCTGAGTTGTGGTAGCTGGTTAGCAGCTTCTTACCACACGCACTACAGTTTAATTTGTAACATATAAGTCATGCATATATGCAAATCAAGATATTCCAGGAGCTTCCTCAGAGCAACATTATAGCACATATAACTAAGAATTCAGAAAGATGCAATAGCCCATCCTCTCACTCCCCAGGAGTTAATGGATAAGGGGAGGTCCCTGAGATATGGGAATACACTTGTCTCCACATTCAGTTATCAGTCTTGACATGCTTCTGTAGTGTAGATAGGTTACTTTCCCAAGTTGTAACATATGCCTTTGAAGATAGATCTCTCCCATTCATATTGGCCTCTTCAGTGGATTGCTTTTGTCTTCTTTTTGTTTCTTGTTCTTGTTTGTTCACTCTAGACTTCTGGCCATTAGTTCATTTCCCCCCAGAAATATAAAACTGGGTCATAATTTGTGGAAAAATAGTTCTGTAGATTCCTGGGATTCTGAAAATAACAGCAATAAGATACCATTACAGCCACTCAGTAAACATTTATTGAGAACTGAGAGTCTCCTTGTTGCTGTGTGAGTATATCTCCTATTTAGAAATGGACTTACTATCCTATATTTTGACATTCTATTTTGGCCATATGATTCCATGAGTTGCTAAGGGAAGATAAATGTCTTGATCTGATCTTAAAGGGAGATCATCTCAGTGACGGTCTCAGGATCTGTCAGAAACAGGTACTCGGAGCCAACAGGAGCTGAAAGATGAGGTGTGGGTAGGCTCCTGGAGGTAAAGATGGCTTGGGCTTCATTCCCAATCAGGGAGTGTGTGTGACCAAAAATGTATTGGCCATTTATAATGTGTATCTCAACTAATGATCTATCCACTTACTTAAAAAAAGATCTACTTAAAGTTATTCCTGTCTGGTTCTTGAGAGGAAGAAATGGAACTGCGGCTAAGTGGGTTGCAGTTTATAACCCTCTGTGTACTGTGTGTGACTGTGTGTGACTATCAGACTATCATCCTTTTCACGTGGGTCGTAGGTTTTTTTTTTTTTTTTTTTTTTTTGTGATACTGGGGATTCAGGGACATTCTACCTCCAAGCTACATTCCCAGCCCTATTTTTTTATTCTTTATTTTGAAACAGGGTCTCACTAAGTTGCAGAATGCCTCACTAAGTAGCTGAGACTGGCCAAGAACCCGGATCCTCTGGTCTCAGTCTCCCAAGTACTGGGATTACAAGCGTGCTCCACCATGGTCAGCTGGGCCATAGCTTTTTAAAAGGGTTGCAAACGACTACTTTGAAGGAGTAAAGGTAAAGATGAATAGGCTCTACTGTATAGGTCATATTATCTAGAAGCTGGTTATTAAAAACTCATTTACAGTGTTATATGGAGACCAGAAAAGAACATAGGTTCCTCTATTAGTGGGATTCCCAAGGGGCAGTTTTCTTAGGGGAACCTCCCTCTGCTGACAACCATGCAGGATTGGAAAGATAGGAACCAGCAGGTTTCCTTATAAAGAATCCGCTCTGTGCACTGCTCTATAGTAAGAGCTGGAGAACAAGAGGATGAAAAGGAGCAGATCAGCAGATCTTTGCCCGCCTTAAAGTTGTAACAATCCAGACAAGGACATGTGTGCCATACATGAATGTGAGGTACAACTTATACATCCACACTAAGGGGATGCAGAAGACAAGGACCCTCAGAAGGGGGGCTTAGGCTAGTTCACACTTTCCTAAAGTGGGCAAGGGAAGTAGTGGATATGAACTGCTGTAGAGTAGAGAAGACTTCCAGACAGGGACAGACAGTGAGAGAGCAAGGCCAGAGAGCAGTGGTAGGTCCTTAAGAGGAGGAGGAAGGAGCCGAGCGTAGTGGTGCACACTTGTAATCCCAGCATTCCGGAGGCTGAGATCGGAGGATCTGGGTTCACGGCCAGCCTCAGCTACCTAGTGAGGCACTCTGAAACTTAGTGAGACCCTATTTCAAAATAAAGAAAAAATAGGGCTGGGGGTATAGCTCGGAGGTAGAATGCCCCTGAGTTCAATCCCCAGTACCGCAAAAAAAAAAAAAAAAAAAAAAAAAAAAAAGGAGGAGTGTTGGGGTCTTAGCCCTGTCGGAAAGACCCCACCTCTAGATGGCGCCTGGCAGAGTGCCAGAAGTGGCTGCAGGTGGTAACATCCTAGGGCTGCGCCACGCCAGAGCTCATGCACCAGCACGCCCGGCTTGTGGCCGGCCCAGGTGAGAGCTGTATGAGGCACCTCGTGGCTCAGGCCCTGCACGGCTTTAAGAGCCTCCACCTCCTGCGGGAGGGAGAGGTTGCTGGAGAGATTTTTGGAGAGAGGTTTTGGAAGAAGGTGGGCAGTTGCTGGGAGGCTGGTTGGTTGCTGGTGGTTGGTGGGTTGCTGGTGGATGGTTGCTGGAGAGAGGGGTTATTGGGAGTCTGTTGGAAAGGCACTATTTGGAGAGACGGTTGCTATACTGTAACTGTTACTGCTTGGGTAGTGTCCTTGATCCCAGAGAGAGAGAGAGGTATAATAAAGAGAAGTTTGAACCAGCAACGTTCAGTTATCGTCTCCATTGGGGCCTCACGGTTGAGGGTCCAGCTTGGGGGACGATAGAGGAGGAAGCTCAGGGAGAGCTTACTGCCTGTAAGCTGAGGTCTTGAACATTGATACGGTAGTGCCCAGAGAACCATTCTGGGCTGCAGAGCAAAAAAAATGCTGATTAAAATAGTATCTGAACACTTTCACTCTGAAATAGGAAGAGGAAGGAGCAAGCACAAGGTTTTAGAACTAGGCTGGGTGTGGGATGATGAGAGTGGATTTGGGTCAGTCTTGACAGATGACACAGGAGGAAATGCTGCAGTTAGCAACAAATGACATGAAGAAGGGCCGAGGGGAGACAAAAATAGCTCTGGGACTGTGAGCCTGGAGGCTTGGTGGGCACCCCGCTGAGTAATGTGGGAGTGTTGACTAGAACCTCATGAGTTTGGTTTTATACACATTTCTTTTGCAGTAGAATATTTAGAAAGAAATGTCCTAACAGTAATTGGAGCCAGAGAACTGGAGTGAGAATGAGAAATCTTGGCAGGGGGGCTGGCAGTGAGTCATCTGCCAACTCTCCTGTCCACAGAGGCTGAGTGAGGGGTGGGGGAAGGTCACTTGGGTAAGTGATTATGTGCATGCTATTAGGCTTTGTAAATGACAGTGAAATCCAGTGTAATTTATCAGGGCTAAACACATCTTTCTCAATAAACCATTTTTGCCTTCATTAAGGACTCAGTAAATAAAAAGGTGTTTAAATATACACAAAGATTTGAATTGTATGGCGTTCATTTTCCTATAAGTCTGTCAATGAGGTCTCTGCTCTTTTTTAAGTTAACAAATGCTTACCTTACAATACTAATGGAAAGAGTGTCACTACCCTGGCATTGCTAAATGTTTCTATGATGCTAACGGCTGCTTGACTCTTGAGTTAGGAATGCAAGCACACATACCAATCACCCATACCATTTGTGATTTATCTCACCTGTGGTACCAATAACTTTGCATGCTTTTGTGTGGCCACCGCACATTATTTTAGCATCAGGTAAGAGGAAAGAGGTAGGAATACCCAGCTGATGGCAAAGACCGAAGAGACACACAAGGAAGCCTTTGAGTTCAGGAGCTGCAGGTGACTCCGCCTTTTGATCTCAGAGTCTGTAAGGGAAAGAAAAAAGCTCAGGATCACATAGGAGAAGCGGAATGCCTTCTTCACATGACTGGTTAGCAAAGAAAAGTACCTGCAAAACAAAGCAAGTTGTTCCTAATACAAGCAATTTTGTACCCCTTTCTCCACCTTTCTGTAACTGGCTTAATTCTTCAAAGGAAATTCCATTCTGCCGTCCACTCCAGTGAGCACTCAGCCAAATGAAAAACTACGGCAATAAAGAAATTGCCATTGGTTCCCACATAGAGAATAGGCTAAGCAAACAGTCAGGGCCAGGCTTTGGTTTGGACACATTTTTCCTCTTGTCATCCACCTTTCCAGGTTCTGTGTCACTAGCTTTCCTCGCACTCTATGAAGCGAAAAGGAATTACTGTTTTCATTTTGAAGTAGAAAAAGGCAGAAGTGAAGAAGCAAAGTTACACTTCTTTTGCTCTTATTTTTTTTTTCCTAGACAGTCTAATCTCATTTAGTTCATTTCCATTCTTTCACTAGCTGTATGACTTTAGGCAAGTTACTCAATATAAATTTGCTCTAATTTCTTCCTCTATAAAACAGGACTAAAATAATCATGACCTACTTTATAGGGTTCTGTTGAGGACTAATGAGTGAATACATATAAAGTGCCTGGCATATAGTAAGCACTTAATAAGCATTAGCTATAAGCACAACAATAGCCCCATCCAAGCCAATGAGCACCACTCCCATGCTCATCATTTACAAATCTACTTCCTTGGCAAAATCTCTGTCCTGAGTTTCACATTTGGATTTATAGTTGCAACTAAATATGTCAGTTAAAAATATAAGAAGTAAACATTCACTACTGGTGTTCCAAGGAGTCCAATAAATAACACCTTCTTCCCAACTTAGCTCTGAACCAGTGAAAGAGAAAGACAAAAAGAATAAGGCAACTGGAATGCCAAAATATCAACTTCATTACTGAAAAATTAGATAATAAAGGATGATGCTTTGTAGGCAAGCAAGTAGGCTATAGCCTGGACTCTTCCCAAGTGACAGACAAAAATGGACTGTGACAGGCTTCCTTCTGCTGGGGCACATTCTACCCCTAAAAAGTGATGGCTTGAAGGAATGGAGCAGAATATACAGGTTTTGAAAGTTAGCTAAAGAGATAGATCATAGTGAGGTTCAAAGTGATGGAAACATATGTGCACACAGCACTTGGTGTGTCTCCCTCTGGATCCCAACCCACTCTGTCTTGCCTCCTTATATGTGTTAGTGATATCTTTATATGTGGACATACTATTGTTTGAACTGTTTCCTTCATCAATTCTCTCTTTTTTTTTCTCTCCCCCAGTCACCTTCCATTATCCTACTGGTCTCTTTCCTCTCTTATCTGAAGTCCCTTTTGTTTCCTATTTTTCTCTTTAACTTGCATATATGAGAGAAAATATGCCTCTTGACTTTCTGAGACTCGCTGATCTCATTTAGCATAATATTGTCTAGGTCCATCCATTTTACTACAAATGACATAATTTTGTTCTTCTTTGTAACTGAGTAAAATTCTATTGTGTGTTTATGAAAGCTTCTTATTTAATCAAAACCATTTTTCTTCTCCTTCATAACCCAAGTTAAACTTTGCCTCATCTACTGGTCCACTATTGCCATAATTAACCATCTTTCCTGGAGGTACCATATATATACTGAGATTAACTTTTTTATGATATTTGTGCTATTCATCTCAGCATCATGCTGTACATATACCTGGCAGACAATCTATACTTGTTGAATTAATGACCTAAATTATCAGTATAGTTAGATAACATGGGATGTAAATCCTATGACTCCGTTCAATTGTTTAGAAACATGTATAACAAGAAGGAATTCTGATTTTTTAAAAATTTGAGCTACCAAAATTTGTGTTTAATCCTGGTACCAACACTTGGATGACTTGTTCTGAAATATCTGATAAGCATACAAGGGAAGAAGGCCTGCTCACTGAGTAAAAAATATTCTCAGTGTCTATGTTATGTCCTGTTACTGCCCTTTTTACTAGAAGACATTAATTATACAGTGTGGATCTTTTTTTATTGAGGTCTGAACTAAAGAATTACTACTGTAAATTTCGTTGTTTTAAATAGCCAATGCCTCATTTCCCCATTCTCTCCCATCAAATACTGGTCTAGGTATGGTCAGCCTACCTACATTGAACTAATCAGTCCTTTGTGGGAATGTGGAGTGGCACTGGTGGATTAAGGTTCAGTCTGGTTACTCACTTGATTAAAATAGATTCTTAATCACTCTTTTTTTTTTCAGTACTGGGGATTGAACCCAGGGGCAATCTATACCCCAGCCCTATTTTTTTTCTTTATTTTGAAACAGGGTCTCACTAAGTTGCAGAGGGCCTCATTAAGTAGCTGAGGCTGGCTGCGAACCTGCGATCCTCCTGTCTCAGCCTCCCAAGTACTAGGATTACAAGCATGCACTGCCACACCTGGCTTTAGATTTTTAAATATAGGAGCTTTTGTAACCGTGTTTTGCTATCTAGACTAAAACAAGAGAGGGTAAAGTAAGAGAGAGGGGGTGAGCCATATACATTATTTATAATATATATTATATAATGTATATACTATATAGTATATAGTATAGTCTATATACTGTAAATAATGTGTTGTATTAAGTTTTTATTATATAATGCAATCCCAACTGGAAATGTGATCAGTCTCAGAGGACTGTAGAGATTTCTGTGCCTGAACATAATATGTCTATTAAAGAAATTGGATTTAATTTAGATATTATTTTCTTCCCAATAAACCCATACAATAAGCATGGAGAGGGTTGACAGTATAGCTCAGGGCTAGTTGCCTAGCATGCATAAGGTCCTTGGTTTGATCCCCAGCACCAGGGGGCAGGGAGATAAAAGTGTTGAGAGACTCACCTGTCACTTTGATGTCCCCTGTGGCTTTGGCAATGTTGTTTTCAATCATACAGGAGTATGTGTTGTTGATGGTGACATTGTATAGCACGGACACAACCTTCATGGTCACATTCTCAGAGTTTAGCTCAAAGCTGGTGTTGGAGACTTCTGAGAAGTTGGCTCCCTGGTTAACTTGGGATGCCCAGACCACTGTGGGCTGGGGGAACCAGCGGGGAGCCTCACAACGCAAGTTCTCTGAGCTAGCGTTATAGTCCACATTCACCTCTGGCATGCTGAAGGCTTCAGAGTCAAAGGTCAAAAAGGACAAATGTCAGGGTCAGACAGACAAGACAATATATCCTCAAAGTCGTAGGTCTTAAAAAACACAAACAGCCATTTCTATCATTGAAGTGACTCAGTACTCCCCCAGGGTACTGTCTCTGTGTGGCCCATTGTATTTTAGATGCAAATAATAGTCTGCTCATATTAATACTATACATGATAATCCTTTCACAAGCCCAACCACTATTCTAGGATAGCATTGTTATAACAGAAAAAATTCTCCAAGTAAAAAGAGCTCCAGTGATTATAGAAAAGCTTATTCCTTCAGACAATTGGGCATTTTCCCAGGAACCTGTGAGGTCTTTTGGACTTTTTATATTTTTCTTTCTGGAAGACAAAATTAGGGTAAAGCAGGGGTGAGGGAGTTGGAAGAAACAAACAACTCACCTGTCACCCAAAGAAATTCCATATACAAGCTTTGTCAGCATAAGCATTTAGTTTGCTTGGGCAGAGACTGTACAACCCTGAAATCCAGGGATAAATATAGGTATCTATGTTCTACTAAGATAATACTCCTTCATTTTGAAAATTGACTCATTTTCCCTTTATCTAGGTAGAATCACTTGTAGAAAAATGTGAAGGCCTGGACTTCTTTTGGGAGTGCCAAGAATTGAACCCAGGTGCATTCTATTTCTAAGCTACATCACCAGCCCTTTTTATTTATTAATTTTGAAACGGTCTTGCTAAGTTATAGAAGGTCTTGTTAACTTGCTGAGGCTGGCCTCAAACCTGTGATCCTCCTGACTCAGCCTCCCAAGTACTAATATTACAGGCATGTGCTACCAAGCCCATTCAGCAAGGCCTAGATTTTTTATTATGCCAAGAAAATGGCAAGATACAATTAATTAATTTATATAGCATTTTCCTTTGAACAGGATTGGACTAGTGTTGTGTACGTGTGAAAGGGAAGCCTTTTTCTTGCCTTTAATGAGTCTGTTATCTGCAGAGGAAACCAGACTCACACACTTGGAGAAGATTTGGGAACAAGTTCCTGGGAGATGGTATGGGAAACTAAGTATATGTAACAATGAACCACCTTTTATTGAGGGTGTACTCTTTGCCAGTGCTATATTCCAGATGTTATTTCATTTGATTATTACAGAAATCATATGAATATCTACTATTATCTGTATGACAAACTTTTAATTTGGGAGTAATTTTAGATTTATATGAATGTTGCAAAGATAGTACAGAGAGAGTCCCTGTGTATTCCTCCCCTAGTTTCCTCTAATGTTAACATCTTAAATATCCATTGTACATTTGTCAAAACCAAGAAATCATCACTGGGATTAACTAAACTCCAGACTTTATTTGTGGTTCACCAGTTTCCATCTCTGTTCTTTTTCTGTTCTAGGATACTGTAATGATTTTCATCATTATGTCTTCTTAGGTTCTTATAGTCTATGACATTTTTTCAGTTCTTCAGTGTTTTTCATGACATTGACAGTTTTGAGGAGTACTGGTTAGTATTTTGTAGTATGCCCTCTGCTGGAATTTGTCTGATATTTTCTTATGATTAGACTGAGGTTTTGGGTTTTTAGAGAGGAAGACTGTAGGAAGTAAAGTTCCCTTCTTTGTCATATTAGAAGCCACATGCTAACAACATGATGATCACTGATAAAGTTAACCTGGATCGCCTGGCTGAATCACTCTATTTATATTTCCTTTGAAGCATTTAATGAATGTTACCAATTATTATCTCTGCCCTACCCTTCACCTCTATAGATATACACTAGTAGCTCTGCAAGAGAAGGGACAGTCATCTTTGTTTTCTAAGTCATCTCTGTACTCCTCACTATATCTATCTGAGTTCCTTGCACATAAATTTAGAAGACATTTATTCATTTGGGTTGGCAAGGAAGGGTGGATTTCATTGGTAGGGTACTATTGAGTTTATAGGACAATACTTTTTGGTTAGTTCCTTTGACCTTCTTCTAAAATAATGGTCCCATTTTTGGATTGTCATGAGTCTCTGGAGGTATTTCTTTCAGACAGAGGCTTGGGCATAATTAGCATAGAAACATCCCTACCCAGAGCCAGGCGTGGTGGCTCACACTTGTAATCCTAGTATTTGGGAGGCTGAGACCAGAGGATCAGGGTTCCCAGTCAGCCTCAGCTACCGAGTGAGGCACTCCACAACTTAGTGAGACCTGGTTTCAAAATAAAGAATAAGAAATAGGGCTGGGGGTATAGCTCAGAGGTAGAATGCCCCTGAATTAAATCCCCAGTACCACCAAAAAACCCCCAAAAAACAAAAAAACTCCCAGCCGGGTGTGGTGGCACATACTTATAATCCCAGCATTTGGGCTGAGACCAGAGGATCTGGGTTCGCAGCCAGCCTCAGCTACTTAGTGAGGCCCTCCACAACTTAGTGAGACCCTGTTTCAAAATAAAGAACAAAAAATAGGGTTGGGGATATAGCTCGGAGGTAGAATGCCCCTGAGTTCAATCCCCAGTACCACACACACACACAAAAATCCCAACCCAGACTATAGGCATCTGTTATTAACAATAGCAGGGGCTACCAAAAAAAGACTACATTTAGTTTGATAAAATATTTTAGGAAATATACCTGGAAATTCACAAATAACAATAACCCAGAACAAAATATTTTAAGTCTTAATATTATACTTATATATTTATATATTCAATATAATATTATATATTTAAGGAATAGTATTAATTGTATTATTAATTATTGATATAATATCTAATATTACTTATAATTAATATTATATTTATATATTTAAGTCCTAATATTATAGTGGGCTGCTGTTGGAGTTTGTAAAGGCTTTGGTAAGATGGTTTATAACAGAATTAGGAGGGTTTTTGTCTACTATTGGCTATTCATGAGCATAACATGATATTTCATCAGCAACTCATGCTCATTAGCCTCACATAGCTTTTGGTACTTTCTTTCCCTGTCTTTTCCCAAAGTTACTCACCTCCAGTTTTATACTCAAGGTTAGCATTCCCCTTGCCTTTAGAAGTGATGATGTAACACTTGTAAGTGCCAGCATCTGTGAGTTGCACATTTTTCAGTCTCAGAGAGGCATTGCCAACTATCACTTGATCAGCAAACACTGATGTCCGGCCTCTGAACATTTTATCCTGGCCTGACAGGTTATCTTTGCCTTCTTTGAACTCATGGACCAAACCCACAACACCTTCCTTCAGCCACTGTATCACGATGTCATTAAGTTTGATATCAGGTTCAAAAGTGCAGCTCAGGATTCCATCCTCCCCAATGTTCCCAGCTGAGGTGAAAGTAGTGACTGCGATGGAGTGTCTCCCTGCAATTCAAGAAACAAAGATCAATGCCAGGGGAAGCCTTGGAACGTCCACAACCAAAGCCTTCAGGACTCAAAGCCAAACAGAGAATTATGTGATAAATTAGAAATATAGAGGAACAGGACAAGCATTTTTTAAAAAAGGAAGACAAGAGTAGGATACGATATCTAGAGCAGATGTGCCATACGTTTCAATAGCTTTTATAAGACCAATCAACCCAAACCTAGAGAGTCAGCAAGAGGAAAAGGCATGGGACTTGGGGTTTGAGGATTCACACTCACATATCATTCGCATTTAAAGATTCATATCTTGGCTTTGTTACTTAACAGCTGTGTGACCTTGAACAAATCATGTCACCTCTCTAAATCTCAGAAAAACAAAGGTAACAGTATCTTGAACCTACCTTAAGGGGGTTTTATGAGGATCAAATCAAATGGATGTGAACCTGACTTGTAAATTATAATTACACATATAAGGTATGGTTATTCTTAGTTAACCAGAAGTGGCACAGAGTTAAACCCCATGTTATCTAAATATGGCTAGTAACACTAAATTCTAAAGTGAAGGCACTTTAGCATCATTTGAATAATGAAACTAAGGCACAGAGAAAATAAAGACTTGGTTGGGGTTATAGTGTTAGCTATGGCATCATGAAGAATATACTTATTTCACTTGATTTTTGGACCAAGACAGAAGCCACTCCCTTTTCTCTGAAGATGCCACCAGTAGAAATATTATCATGGTGCCCATCATGTCCCATCATCTCTCCCCCAGTTTCCTAGCCTGTAGCATACCCAGTCAAGGAAGGATCAACCAACTGTTCCTTGTTCCCTGGAGGCTGTTGACTCAGGATACCTACAGGGGTGATTTAATTGACCAAATCTTCTTAGATGATCCTTTTGTGGTTTGGATGTGAAGCTTTGGGTTAGAATTGTCTAACTGACTCCTAGACTTTTATAAAGTAGATGAGGGTAATGAGAGAACGGGAGATGTAAAGCTAGATAGACTTGTATAAGAGGAGCAGAAAGCTACTGATAGAAGAAAAGTGTAGCCAGATAAATGTAAACAACAGCAACAGCAAAATGTGCACAGACTGTGTTTGGAGGATGTTTTGAAGGCTGTCAGCATAGAATCGAGGGACGGAGCAGCTGCCATGGCTGGCCTTTCATGTTGCAGATTTGGGAGAAAAATGATGAAAGGGTACAATAGAAAGTTTTTGCTGAGTAATAGGAATACAACACCCGCCTCCCTCCCTCCCCCATCTCCTGCCTGGGCATTTTCTTGAACACTACTTTAAAGACCCAATTTGCTTTTCAATTATTTTTACTTGCCAGTCCGATATCCAAGGCATTTGAGGCTAGCATGGGATATAGGATCACACTATGCATCCTCACAACCCTGCTCAGCTGGCACCTACAATTCAGAGTTCCTCCTCCTTTATCACCAGCTATCCATATTCTTATATTCAAATCTATTCAGATGGCAGCCTTTTTGTGATACCTGCTTTTGTTAAGACAAAATTTGTAGATTTTTACACTGGCTTTTGCCTTTATCACGGCAGCTGTCTTTCTTTACTTTGTCTCTAGTCTATCTCTTACATTAAATTGGAAGCTTTTTCAAGGGTAGAAACTGTCTCAATCATATCCAGAGTTCCTATAATACCTAGTACTATGTTTCTACAGGGAAAAATAATATTTGCTGAGGGCATGAATCAGTGGGAATAAGTAGAAATCCAAGCACTATTTGAGATATTTTTTCTGTTGTAAGACATTTGGCAGGATCATCACATCTAAATTTTGGAGAAATGTAAGACAGTGAAAAAGAAGGCAATAAAAATACACAGAGATTCTCAAGCCGGGCGTGGTGGCGCACGCTTGTAATCCCAGCATTCGGGAGGTTGAGACCAGAGGATCCGGGTTCGAGGCCAGCCTCAGCTACCTAGTGAGGCACTCCACAACTCAGTGAGACTCGGTTTCAAAATAAAGAATAAAAATAGGGCTGGGGGTATAGCTCGGAGGTAGATGCCCCTGAGTTCAATCCCCAGTACCGCAAAAAAAAAAAAAAAAAAAAAAATACACAGAGATTCTCAAAATCATGGAGCACATGTAACTATGTTAGAGCAAGGGTAAATTTAATTGGAGTTTATAAAGTGCCATTAAAGTTGAATTGAAAAATTACTTTTTGGAAAAAACACATGATTAGCACAGTTTCTGGAGAAAATGAAATGATAATGACATGTCTTAGTTTGATAATTATGTTACTGAATTAATTTTAATATGTTGGCCTTGAGCCCACAGGTAGGGAATCTGCAAAAATATCTCCTAGAGAACTTAACGATTAAAAATCGGCAGATGTGGAGTGCCCCAGAGACCTGCTGCAGGTTCTAGTCATTTAAGTTTGCGTTAATGATGTGGCAGATGGAATGAGTGTAATGTTGATTAAATCTCTCCCCTATATTGAATAAAGAAGAGGAATGAAAAGCCAGTGAGAACTTTAAAAACCACTAGGATCTAGCCATTGCTTTGCACCCAGAGAGCAGTCAATAAAACCTTGTTTGTTAAATTAATACATGATGTGCTTGTAATCCCAGCATTTGGGAGGCTGAAACCAGAGGATCCGGGTTTGAGGCCAGCCTCAGCTTCCTAGTGAGGCCCTCCGCAACTTAGTGAGAACCTATTTCAAAATAAAGAATAAAAAAGAGGGCCAGAGGTGTAGCTCGGAGGTAGAATGCCCCTGAGTTCAATCCCCACTACCACAAAAAAAAAAAAAAATTAAAAAATAAAATAAAAATTAATACATGATGATTTAAAAATGATAAAATGAAATATTATGTGCAAACAATAGCATGTATATATTCTTACAAAAAAGAATCTGTATTCAAACTTGCAAACAAATATGGGCTCAAGAAGCATTTTACAGTCTAGTCTGCTGTTTCTCCAGGCTCATTATCGCCAGAGGCTCTTGTGTGATTTGGTGAGCCACAAGACAAAAAGGGTCCTGTGGAGATGGGCTAGAGGCCGCTATCTATGGATAGAATAGATACACAGTGTTACACAAAGACAGATTGAAAGCATTTCTTTTCCCTCAAAGATTGCCTTAAACCCTTCTAAGAATTAGAAGACATAACTACTCACAGAAAATGAATTATCCAGTTCTTGAAGGGTAATTACTACCATAGCTCTGGTCTACATGAAGAAAGGGACTCTCAACGGAGAGAAAGCTGAAATCTGAACATTCCCATTTTCACCCAGGGTGAGTACTTTTCATTGGCCCTCTGTCATAGAAGCAGGAATATCATGGACAGTGGAAGTACAGGTAACCTAGAGCAACAATTCTTTACAGAAATGATAATTGGCTAAAACCTGGGAAATGAACTGCCCTTTGACATGGCTCAGTAAGATAATCTCCATACATTCCACTAGCACAGAAAACATACTAGAAACCTTCAGCAGATGATCACTCAGCATCTCTGAAACTTGGCTATCCAGATGGGCATCACAGTACCTGATTTATTTTTATTTATTTATTTATTTATTTATTTATTTATTTATTTATTTATTTTGCGATACTGGGGATTGAATTCAGGGGCATTCTACCTCCGAACTATACCCCCAGCCTTATTTTTTATTCTTTACTTTGAAACAGGGTCTCACTAAATTGCAGAGGGCTTTACTAGGTAGCTGAGACTGGCCGCGAACCCAGATCCTCCAGTCTCAGCCTCCCAAATGCTGGGATTACAAGTGTGCGCCACCACACCTGGCTCACAGTACCTGGTTTAAAGGTGGAAACACAAGGTTGAAAGCTACACCAGCAGAGCCTGGGGTAGCACCTTCAAGTGCCACTCTTGCCAAAGAAGATGGTGGGGCTGGGGTAGCAGTTACTCATGGGAGAAAAAATTAGAAAGAATCCTGGGCCAAATAAAGGAAAAAAGCATAGGGATGCAACAGAGTATGGTGTTAGCATGACATGAGTATCAAGCTGTGTAGGCTCAAGTCCCAGCTCTGCTACTTATTGGACATATGACCTTGGAGGAGTTTTCTAACCTCATTAATCCATGCATTTTATTCAATAAAATGAGGATGCTCTCTCAGAATGTCCCTGAAAGGATTAAATGGTGTAATTCATGTAAAGTGCTTAATATAATACCTAACTTGCCATATTAAACTTTAAATCACTAATATCAATAACCATTATTAATGACAATCATTTGAAAAGATAGCAGATCAGAGCCCCAGCAGGCCAGGAAAGGAACATCTTACAAAAAAAATGCTTTACTTATAGTGACTCATTTTAAGCCAAGAGAGGTAAGAATGACCATTATACCCATTTTACAATTGAGGATTAAGAAACTGTAAGGTGAAATGGCTGGCCAGTGCCCCGTGTCTAGCAAGGAGTGAGGCCAAGGTCAAACCTAGTCTTGTCTGGCACTAAGCCTCTGCTTCTTCTACCACACTGTCCTGACAACCAGGGCCAGATTGAGATAGAGGGTCAACCCTCCAAAAATATATTCCTACTTCATTTAAATATAAGAAAAAAAGTAGGGATGGGTTTGTAGCTCAGTGGTAGAATGCTAGCCTAGCATGTATGAGGCTCTGGATTTGTTTCCCAACACTGCAATAAATAAATAAGTTAATTAAATAAAAACAATTAGAAAGCCAGGTATGGTGGTACATACTTGTAACCCCAGTACTTGGGAGGCTGAGACAGGAGGACTGCAGGTTTGAGACCAGCCTCAGAAACTTAGCAAGGCCTTTAGTAACTTATTGAGACCCTGTTTCAAACAAACAAAAAATAGGGCGGGGGGCTTAGCTCAGAGGTAGAATGCTTCTGGGTTCAATCCCCAGTACCACAAACAAACAAACATTTAGAAGCCATAAAACAAGTGAAATAAAGATCAACAGCCAGTTTTTTTGAACTATCAAGTATTTTCCAAACAAAATACACTAGCTCAGGAGAAAGTGTCCTGTGGCTTCCTGCCTTGACATGCCTAATTTCAAAGGAGGCCTGCCCTGGCCTGACCAGGAAATTGTGCAGTTCCTAGGAAGTGCCATCTGAATACATTAATAACGACACATTTTTATTAATAGCATTAATGGTGTCCATATAAATATCAATGGCAGCAACGTACCACACATATGCATCAGGCACTTTATGAGCACTCTCCTTTAACTCTCACAATGACCTGGCCTATTTTACCAGTAAGGAAACTGATTCTAGAAATTTAAGTTACATCCCAAAGGACACAATGTTGTCAGATCTGAGATTGGTACACCTCTACTAAAGCTCTTCCACTCTACAGAAGTGTCCAAAGTCACCCACGTGTGAGTGACTGGGCTAAATTATGGTCAGCTGTCTTTCCACTACATCTCCTTCTTTCTCTACGGATTGCCTTAAAGGCTATTCTTAACCAGGGAGCCTCTCAATCTCTCTTCCAAACAATTCACCTTGAATGCATTTTATGTTTCATGAGGTCTGGATTTAGAATTAATAAAGAGTAGGACAGGTACAGGAAGGCAGCAGGAGAGTTACAGTTTTTTTTTCTGTATTTGTGAATATTTTTAAGTCTTAAAAAGCTGGAGACTCAAGAATAATGCCTGCAAGGCAGACCAGAAAGCACTCTTCTCTTCCACAATTCTGTGTGAGTATTATAATTGGTACTGGGTATGAAGTGGGAGTGTGGGTTCTGGAAGCAAGCAACCAGGACTCAAAGCATAGCATGTCTACTTGCTAGCTGCATGCAACTTTATACAGGTTTACTATCTGGACATAGGAATAACACCTACCTCCTATTTGTTGTGAATAGTAAATCCAGTAATATCTGCAAAGTTATTTAGTACAGTGAGATGCACAAAAGAAGGATGTGAAAGAATTACCATCATCATCTATTTAATGTTGTTTGCTTAATTTAATGTGTTGTGTAGTAAACCAGTTAACATTTTATTGAGTTAATTTTAAATGTGATAATATGATGCTCTCTGGTAAAGGTTATAGCCCTTTTGATAGAAGTAATTGAAAAAAAAAAACCAACGAACTAGCATTAAACTAATAAACAGCTCATTCTATCCCAAATAATCAGCTTTCACTCTGTGAAATATGAAGGAGGTAGAAAAATTCTTCATTGGCAGTAGTAGGATTTTAGTATTTTTGATAGTATACTACTAGATTGAGTACACTATAATTTGTATTTATTCATTCATCCATCCACCTGTCCATTCATTCAAAAAAAAAAACCTTAAGGAGTACTCTCTGCATTCAGGAAACAGTACTTGAGGTTGCTAGCTATCAGTACTTGAACACAGTCTAATCATGCAGGAATCATTACAGGAAAAGCTGTAAGTAGCAAAAGTGTTTACTTACTTGGGAAAGATTACAATGTGAAAATTCTTGCTAGGATAGTCATAACCACTAGTAACCAAAAGATAAACAACCCTATGAGTGTTCTGATGCTAAGCTAGTTGGCCCTAGGCCCAAGAAGGTTTAGTCATCAAGATAAAGAGTGAACAAATACAAAGATTTTATTTCAAGAGGATGAATAAGATCAGGACTAGGGCAAATTATAATTAGAAAGAGATAAGCCGTAGCAATAGCAAAGTGTAGCATTAATATCTTTATAGCTTTTCCAAAATAGTTGCTTTATGAGTCAATATTTATTTCTTTATTTCTGTGTATATGCTTATAAATGTTTATATATAATTCTATATTTAGTTATAACACATACATATAAAAATCCACACATCAGAAATGTACAGCTTGAAGAATTATAACTTCATCTCGTGTAACTACTACCGCACCACTTTGCTACCCTCCTCGCTGTTCCTTCCTTCCCCCAGCTCAGCCATTCCTCCTCACTCTTCCCCAGAGGTAATAACCATTAGGCTACCTTCTAACAGCAGAGATTCATTTGCCTGTTTTTGAACTTGATATACGTGGGATCCTACAGATGTAGTTTTTCTGCACCCTTGTCATTCAACATTATATTTCTCATCTGAAAATGTACTCAGTCTCCTCAGTCACCAGGCAACAGAAGTTAAAACCACAAGATTCCACAAGATCCAGAGTTGGTGAGGATGTGAGCTCTGGTCTCTCACCGGCTTCTGGTCAAGAGTAAATTGATGAATCATTTTGGGAAACTGAATGGCAGTATCTACTAAAAGCTATTTACTGGTTTTTTGGATGTGCTTTTTTATGAAATGCTTATTCTAATATATTAGAGAAATAGCTAAAAATACAGCCAAATAAATCAGGAAAGGGAACATAAATAAAATAAAAAGTCAAAATTAGTGAAAGAGGAAAACAAATCAGAGAAAGTCTAAATAAACACAAAGCTGGTTCTTTGAAAACTACTATAAAGCTAATAATACCTATAACCTTATAAACCTATTTTAGGGAGGAGAGAGAGAGAGAGAGAGAAGAAGAAGAAGAAGAAGAAGAAGAAGAAGAAGAAGAAGAAGAAGAGAAGAAGAAGGAGGAGGAGGAGGAGGAAGAGGAGGAGGAGGAGAATAGGAATAGCAAAATCAATTATAAAAAATGCAAACATCCTTGACTTATGGTGGTTCAACTTATAATTTTTAGACTTAACAATGGTGCAAAATGATACTCATTCAGTAGAAATTGTACTCTCAATTTTGAGTTTTTACCTTTTTCTGGATTAGTGGTATGTGGTATGATATTCTGTCATGAGACTGGACACCAGCAGCCAGCACAGCTCGCAGTTAGCCATGTGATCAAGAGGGCAATCAGCTGATTCTCTAAGGTGTACTGGTTTGCTAAAATAAATGAATTTGCAACCCAAAATATTTTCAATTTACAATGGGTTTATCTGAATGTAACCCCATAATAAATGAAGGAGCATTTGTATTAGAATGAAACAGATTAGCAAATTCATAAATGGATACACACACGTATGGATACTAGATTTATGACATTGATGGCACTGGAGAGATGTTGTGAAAGGACAGTGTTTTTAATAAACAATGCTGAATCTAGTGGATAGACACATGGAAAAAAATGAATCTTGATCCATATCTTTCTATGTATATGTGGTGCTGGGGATTGAATCTAGGGACATTCTACCTCTGAGCTATACCCAGAGACCTATTTTATTTTTTATTTGGAAACAAGGTCTCGCTAAGTTGCTGAGAGTCTTGCTAAATTGCTGAGGCTGGCTTCAAACTTGCGATCCTCCTGTCTCAGCCTCCCAAATACTGGAATTACAGGCGTGTGCCACCATGCTTGGCCTTGACCTATATCTTTCCCATAAAATTAATTCTAGGTGGTTCCTAGGTATAAATATGAAAGGTAAAGCAATAAAGCTTTTATGAGATAACCTAGATGAAAATCTTTATGACCTTGGGATAAGCAAAAATTCCTTAAACAGATTACAAAAAATTCCAAGTATAAAAGAAGAAATTGATAAATTAGACTAGTTAAAACTATCAAATTTTTGTCCATTGAAAGATATTATTAGCCAGGTGTGATGATGCACTCTTGTAATCCCAGTACTTGGGAGGCTGAGACAGGAGGATCACAGGTTCGTGGCCAACCTCAGCAACTTAATGAGGCCATCTGTAACTTAGTGCAAACCTGTTTCAAAATAAAGGAATAAAATATGATTGGGGTGTAGCTCAGAAGTAGAATGCCCCGGGGTGTAGCTCAGAAGTAGAATGCCCCTGGGTTCCATCCCCAGTACCACACACACACAAAAAGATATTATTAAGGGAATTAAAAAGCAAGTCATGGAGTAGAAGAGATTTGGCAATACATATAATCAGTTTGCAATCACATTATATAAACAGTCCTACAAATAAAAAAGAAAAAGATAGCCAATAAAAAGTGGACAAAAGAGCCGGGCATGGTGGCGCACGCTTGTAATCCCAGCATTCGGGAGGCTGAAACCGGAGGATCCGGGTTCGCGGCCAGCCTCAGCTACCTAGTGAGGCACTCCGCAACTTAGTGAGACTTGGTTTCAAAATAAAGAATAAAAAAATAGGGCTGGGGGTGTAGCTCGGAGGTAGAATGCCCCTGAGTTCAATCTCCAGTACTGCAAAAAAAAAAAAAAAAAAAAAAAAAAAAAGTGGGCAAAACACAAAATGTATATTTTTGGTGATATAGAAAGTAGGAAATGGTGCTAATGTCTTTTCTGGACAGACAGAAGGATAGCAAGTTTTTGGTTTAGGACTTGTGACCATTACTTAGTGGCAGCACATCATTGAAAGAGAATGAGAGAGAGAAAATGCA